>JABUQX010050687.1:37500-45000 GCA_015478945.1 Trachelipus rathkii
GAACAACAGATTAGATATACACATTTTTGAATCTTTGTACACTAAGTAATTACAGCCATCTCTAAACTCAGACTCTTCTCCACACCCCCTTATTGATTGTTTGAATTGTATTTATCTATATATTAATTATAATAAATACATGTTACAACCAACAAACCAATTTGTAATAAAACTTTAATCACCGTTTCTCTTCAGTATACTTTATCATAAGCAGCCTAATAACAAGTACGTTTCTTTTATGGTAACTATGTCAAATTACATACTATTGTTATTATTATTGTTGCAAACACATTTGATCTTGTAAATATTATTATTATTATTATTATTATTATTATTATTATTATTATTATTATTATTATTATTATTATTATTATTATTATTATTATTATTATTATTATTATTATTATTATTATTATTAATTTTATTATTATTATTATTATTATTATTATTATTATTATTATTATTATTATTATTATTATTATTATTATCATGTATTCAAGTAAGATTATTAATAAATGCAATTATTAATATTATTATTATTATTATTATTATTATTATTATTATTATTATTATTATTATTATTATAATTATAATTATAATTATAATTATAATTATTATTATTATTATTATTATTATTATTATTATTATTATTATTATTATTATTATTATTATTATTATTATGATTGTTTAAAAAGATATTAAATTATCTGTCATAACTTACTCTTCGAACTGAAAATCCTTTGGCCAGGCCCCCGTGACAATCCAATCAACTAACACCTTATTAGATTCTCAAACCTGTATTGTAACAGTATCCAGGCCTCCTGTTAAGTGAGCTATCGGCCTGTGCAATATTGCAGTGCAACTCAATACTTACAACTCACCAACTTATCCTTTAGAGACCCTTCAAGTGGAACAACGGTTTGACCGAGTTCTTTGTCTTATGTGAAAACAGTTCAGTCAATACTTTTCTTATCAGAGAATGAACCCTTTTTGTGATCAATCTTTCAATCACGAAAATCACGTCTTTAAGACTTAATGCAATAGCTAATTGAATTATTGAATAAATGAAAAAGTAAAATACGTTTGGAAATACTCAAGGAAACCACTGGGATAATTTTAGAAATATTTTTAATAAAAAATAAATAAAAACGTACTGGTCTTACAAACTAGATTTTATAAGTCCATGAACATGTATCCGAATGTCCGTGGGTATTCGCATACATGCGCACTGCACATATAGAATCTTCAGTACTATATATAGATATATTTATATATATATATATATATATATATATATATATATATATATATATATATATATATATATATATATATATATATATAACTCTTCTCTTATATAACATAATATATATATATATATATAACATATATACTCATATATATATATATATATATATACACTTCAAAACTATCTACAGGTTTATAATTCCATGTACATGTATCGGATGTCCGTAGGTATCCGTTTACATGCGCACCGCAAATATATAACTAAAATATAAAAGTATATATTTATATATATAAACATTTTTCTTAAAAAAAAAAAAATAAATCAAATATCAACACTAAATGCTTTACCAATATATTTATATAAATCTTCGCCCATAAATATATATATATATATATATATATATATATTGATGTTCAACGATATATATAAATAAGCAAAATAAATTAACAAAAATGTATAGACAGATTGACTTTGCAAAAGATATAAAATATTTACTTGTAAATTAAATGTTTTTAGAAATTACTTAAAACATCGATTTGTCAGTGTGAACAAATGAATGCAAAACCAGCTGATCAAATAACAGCTGATGTCTTAAAGCAAAGAGTTGCCAACTAGTAATATAACAAATCTTAATTTCAAATAAATAAAATGTGACTTTGGCAATTTTTCGTATATAAAACAATAAAATTTTAATCGTTAAACACTTTATATTTGTTAACACAAATGAATCTTTACCATATTAAGATAAATACACTTCAATGATAAATACCCTTACCTGCTAGTGATATATGGCAACACCGCAGACACAATGCATTTGCAATTCGCATTCACAGACGATGCTTTTAAAATAGCAATGCGAAATTACAAATAAACACAATTATATTTAAAACACAGATTAAAACACCATTAGCTTTACAAGAAAAATAAGCCACGATATTTCCACATTGAAAATTAAAACACCATTTTACATTTAGAAACATTACTACAATTACTTTACAAAAATATAAAATAAGACACTCCACTATACAAGAATATGCACACTAAAAATAATAAAATTGATCAGACAAGGCGACAAGCGCATACCAACTGTAAGCACTTTGATTAACAACGAATGAAAGCAAAAAGATATCAAATATTCATAATTTTACTATTTATACAAATCTTCGTCAATCAGTTTACGCTTAACCATCCAATCACAGTTCTTAAAATAATTAATAAAATGATGTATCCACTTATTAGTTATTTTAGAAAAACAAATATATACTAAACATTTAGCAAGACCGAAAATTGGTATTTCTGTACAATTGAACTTCGTTCACAAGAAATATTTTCTTCTAAAATCGAAACATAAAAGCCAAATGAATTTATACATTGTGAGCTTCACATTATATAAAATCATTAAATATTATTCATACACATTTATCTATATATACAAAACAATTACATAATAATAAATGCGTAGTATCCTTATAACAGTTTAAAATATAAATAATAATAATAATAATAATAATAATATTATTATTTTCTATCGAAGCATCATCAGAAAAAGTTATTTGAATTTCAAACTTAGCTTTTTCAAAAGTAAGTCTCGAAAACAAGTTTTCATTGGCTGTCATTTACACATAAATTACAAACATATTTACAAAATTTTCGATGAGCCGCTACAATCATACAACGTAAATATAGACAAATGAAAGAGATATTGCAATGGCAATGTTGGCCATTACTTTACAATACATAAATGAAGCAATGTTATATATTACGTGTATAATTGCATTACATCTTTGGCCCACCCTTTTGAAGCAAATTGGTACATTTTGCTTTATGTACACGTGATTAAAACATTGGTCTCATTTACTCAGTGCTCCTTCTTCTGTAGAGACTTCTGATAATGGACCAGATGTGTTGTCGGCATATGATCTGCTTAAATGATCAGTGACGACGTTGTCTCACCCACTAACGTGGATTAAGGCAAACTTAAATTTTCCTTTGAAGAACAGTCACAAGAGTAGTCGGGTGTTTGCGCCGGGTCACAAAATACTTAAATCTATTTTTAACAAAATAGTCAGCTTCGTTTCTTTCATCTTTTATTTTCGTTGTGACCATCTTTGCTGGCATTTTCCTTTGACATACAACTACTAGTATTCTTCTTACACCCTTTCCTCCAGACCTACACCCTCTTCTTTCTTCGTTATCTCCTTTTCTCTCTAACTTCTTCCATAGTATCACACATTTCTTTGTGTTTCTGTGTCTCTTTTGACACTCTTCTCCCTTTCTGCCAACTTCTCTCATCTTCCTTGCAAACAATAGTTTCACCATGCGGTGACTCTTCATGTGAGACTTCTCATCATCATCACACTCCTCACTTCTACAATCAGTTTCACATCTTTCCTTTTCTCCTGACATTCCTCCTTCACTCCTCCTGCAGTGTGTTCTCTTACCCTCTCTGCACATAACTTCTTTTATTATCCAAACCTTTTCCATACTGCCGATGTCTTCTCTAACTACCTCGTTTTCAAACCTTGCATTGTGCCATTTAACATCTTTGACCGACTGCACCACTTTTCCATGGCAGTCTCGGCGTCTCATCTTCACTTCTTTTATCGAAGTATTATTGCACAATGCCTTTTCCTCCTCACTGAACAGTTCAGCGAACCTTGCTCTTCCCTTGTTCCCAACTTTTAATCCTGAACGCATTGAATTCTGACTGCCCCAGTAATAATACTGAGGATGACTCTTCAACTTCTCCCTGCGTTCCGGCATACCGTCGCAAACTTCCTTTACACTACACTCTTTAACTTCCTCTCTTTGAGACATCGCATCTTTCTGTTTACTTTTAAAAGTCTTCCGCTCGTTAATCAGTTCTTGAACTTCATCACCATGGGTTACATCCCCTTCACCCACAGCTACAACATCCTTCTCTCTAGAACTTTGCGTGTGACTGTCTATGTCACCTCTCACCATCTCATCATCTTCATCCGCACGATCTGTTTCATCAGACCACTTCGTGCTCTCTACCATCGATGTCTCCTGAACATCTATCATTCTCGTGTCTTCTTCAACATCTATTAATAGATCTTTAGGGGCTTCAACTTCATCTTTTCCTGTAACGTTCTCATTTTCAGGTGAACATTTGCACCCAGTCATCACATTTAGTGATGGTTCCATGGTTGGCGTGACATCTTTATAACTGATGTCAAACGATTGTGGCACTGACGGTTTCCCTCTGTAAGACTCACTCATCTCCAAACTTGCCATTCCAAATTTATGATTGGTTTGGTTAGGTTCTTCTTGTGAACCTTCTTCAGCGCTCTCAGCGATGGGGACCAGCATACTTCTACTGTTATGCCCGACCTCTACTTTACGAGGCCCTCGACACACGGTCGACTCCCAAGCGAGATTAGGCTGACTTAAGGGCAATGCTCCTTTGACATTCCCGATTACCAAATCATACACAACCTCCGGCAATACTGCCGCGGTTGTTCTCCCTACATAATAAGGGGTATCCACATCGATATTTGCAAGCGGAGCTTCGATCACCGTACCGTCCAACAAACGTATTTTCATGTTGTTTCCAACATAACACCTTTTCGGCACAAACTTTTCCCGCACAACCACTACGTTACATCCAGTATCTCGGAGGGTTTTGACTTTAAAGCCATTCACCGTCCCATACGTTACAGGTAGGTGTGACGTTTCGTCATTTTTCACCTTCTCTATCTCATTCAGGAGCTTCGGCTCTTCACCTGAGTAGTTCAGGGCTTCGTTGCCGTTATCAGAGACTCCGGACGCTCCCGTGCTCTTTGTTTCTTCTTTTTGTCTTCCTGAATTATTTTGTCCCCTAGTACTATTGTTGAAATAAGGAGGGGCTCGACAATCCCTTGAGAGATGCCCTCTCCTTTGACACTTAAAGCACGTGGGCACTTCTCTCGGCTCACTGCTACTCGACGATAGTTCTGTCTGTCGCCGCTCCCACCTCCGATCCTGCTTTCATTGTTAGTTGCTCTCGATGCATGTTGGTTGCTACTTTTCTGATTACCATTCGTAGAGTAACCATTGCCTTTTGATCTAATTATTATTATGTGTGCTTTTCTCAACGTGATTGTGATTTCGTGTGTGACTATTAGCTGTGAACCTCAAACGATGTGCTTCCATGTATCCTTCAGAACAAGTTATTATCTCTTCTGGTGCTTTCTTCTTCGACTCCCTTAAATAGGTTGCGAGTTCTTTTGGAACCGTATTCAAATACTTATCCACCGAGAAAAACTCGATAATATCATCAGGTGTCAGTGTTACATTCGCTGCTGTTAACCACTTTTTAAGAGCTTCAATAATTCTCTGTAAATAAACTCTAGGATTATCATCTTCCGTAGGAGTTATAGTTTTATACTTTGTACAGTACCCACTTTCCGTGAGCCCATATCTCTCCAATAAAGCACTTTTCAAACCTTCGTAGCTCTTTAATTCTTCAACAGTCATCTTATTATATACACTGACAGCTTTACTTGTTAGGAAACCTCCTAAAATTGTCGCTCGCTTTTCCATAGGGATATCGTTTGCTTCTGCTTGCTTCTCAAACATTAACAGATATTCTTCAATATCGGTTTTCTTTTCGTCGAAGAAAGGAAGCTTCAACTTCGGATACTTACTAGCATGGGAAGCATTATGGCTGCTCTGAGCATTCTGTGATGCTATCACTGCGTCATGTTGACGTTGTTTTTCTTCAGCATCAAGCTTCATCTGAAGCATTCTTTCTTCCGCCTCCAGCTTAACTCTTTGCGCTTCAGCTTCGATCTTAGCTTTCTCCCTTTCATCTTCAAGCTTAGCTTTCTCCCTTCGCTCTTCTGCCTCAAGCTTCGCTTTCTCTTTTTCAGCTTCAAGCGCTAACTTTTTTTCCTCCGAAGTAGCGGCAGCTTCTTGAGCCATTCGATCTTTTACTAAGGCAGTGATTTCCTTCACACCTAAACCTCCTGATTTCCACCATAAATTCATCATTAGACATAGCCATAGTTACAATTGTTGTACACAAAACAAATTCCAAAATATATCAGTTACTAACAAGAGTGCTTTTGCTTTTGAATCACAATCCGTTTTCTGCAAATTACCAGAAATTTTAAGCGACATACTGATAGCTATAAAATAAATTTATAAACATAAAATACACATATATATATATATATATATATATATATATATATATATATATATATATATATATATATATATATATATATATATATATATATATATATATACTAGTTTACACAATCTGCAATAAAATTTGACAAAATCTTACGGGGAACTAGTGTTTTACCTATAGAACTCAAACAGAGGAGAATTGTGAATTCTGGGAAACCACTATTTCGCTCCGCTTAATTTTGCAAACTTTAACGCCTATCTAAACAATATTAATAAATATATATATATATATTTATATATATATATATATATTTATAAGAGCATAATATATAAATTACCAAAATTATTCCAGTGTTTCACTATTTCCAAACGATAAATATTGGTGCAATAACAGTTTGTTATCCCCACCAATACGCAAAGAAAATCAAATACTTTTAACTTCAACAAAGCAAATAGTCTAACCGACTATATTGACAGTTAAAAACAATACAATATCAAAACATATATATATATCTTAACTGAGATATAAGTTACAGCACATCGACATAGGTTCTGGCACAGGTTTTAACAAACGACTGTACTAACTTGAGTTTAAATATTCAATAAAATAGCAAAATAACTTTACTACAAGCACTTCACTGATAAGAAGTAATGACTGAAAAGTTATAATATAAGATCCCAGACAGGTATACCCAAATTTATTAATGTAGGGTGATTGGTTAAAAAGATATTAAATTATCTGTCATAACTTACTCTTCGAACTGATGAACAAATCCTTTGGCCAGGCCCCCGTGACAATCCAATCAACTAACACCTTATTAGATTCTCAAACCTGTATTGTAACAGTATCCAGGCCTCCTGTTAAGTGAGCTATCGGCCTGTGCAATATTGCAGTGCAACTCAATACTTACAACTCACCAACTTATCCTTTAGAGACCCTTCAAGTGGAACAACGGTTTGACCGAGTTCTTTGTCTTATGTGAAAACAGTTCAGTCAATACTTTTCTTATCAGAGAATGAACCCTTTTGTGATCAATCTTTCAATCACGAAAACCACGTCTTTAAGACTTAAAGCAATAGCTAATTGAATTATTGAATAAATGAAAAGTAAA
>JABUQX010050687.1:50000-62500 GCA_015478945.1 Trachelipus rathkii
TTATTATTATTATTATTATTATTATTATTATTATTATTATTATTATTATTATTATTATTATTATTATTATTATTATTATTATTATTATTACTATTAATTATTATTAAAATAATAATTGTTAAGAGAATATTTCAGAACTGAAATAGAACATTATGATTATTATTATTATTATTATTATTATTATTATTATTATTATTATTATTATTATTATTATTATTATATATTATTATTATTATTATTATTATTATTATTATTATTATTATTATTATTATAGCCGTTATTATATTAGTATTATTATTATTATTATTATTATTATTATTATTGTTATATAATCATTATTATAATTAATATTAATATTATTAGTTTCCTGGAAGGTGTGTGTCTAGATGTGTGAGAATCTTATAAGATTTTTTTTGTTATGAATCTTGAAATAACTACAAGAAATATTATATTATTATTATTATTATTATTATTATTATTATTATTATTATTATTATTATTATTATTATTATTATTATTATTATTATTATTATTATTATTATTATTATTATTATTATTATTATTATTATTATTATTATTATTACTATTAATTATTACTATTTATAATAGCTCTCACTATTATATTATCATTACTGCTATCTAGTATTATTATTGTTAATTACTATTATTATTCGTCTTATTGTTATTATTATTATTTTATTATTATTCTATTATTATTAACATCTATTACAATTTAATTAATATTTTATTAATTCTATTAAAAACTGACTATTATAAAATTTTATTTATATAATTATTTATTGCTATCTAATTATATTATTATTACTATTATTATTATTATTATTATTATTATTATTATTATTATTATTATTATTATTATTATTATTATTATTATTATTATTATTATTATTATTATTATAGCCGTTATTATACCATATTTTATTTTGATCTACAGTTCTGAAGATGACCTTAGCCCGAGGTCCTAACGTCGATCATTAAAAATTATTAAATGCTTTCGGCCGTCATCTATACCCAATATATCACACACACACACACACACACACACACACACACACACACACACACACACACACACACACACACACACACACACACACACACACACACACACACACACACACACACACACACACACAGTCATACATACACACTTACACTCATACACACATTCACACACACTTAAATACACACTTACACACACACACATATATATATATATATATATATATATATATATATATATATATATATATATATATATATATATATATATATATATATATATACACCACACACACATATATATATATATATATATATATATATACAAAGGTGGGCACCGTTAATGAGAAAGTTAACGTCGTTAATTCTTAATCGTTAACAAAAAAATTAACGGCGTTAATCATTAAAGCGTTTATCGGTAAGAATGTAGCGGAAGTTAACGTTAATCGTTAACGTTAACCGTCTTCAAAATATAATTTTTTTTTACAGTTATCACCACCACTCACGGGCAGAGCCCTATTCAAGGAGGGGGTGTTGCACAAAGTTTCATCCACTAGGGCAAATTACGCAGATGAGCATAGACGCAGGAGCTTTAACGTGAGGAGATTAAATTTGTTGAAATATGGGAAATGCAAGAACTTCACAGAAGAGTGCTGGGAAGAAGTAGGAGCACCACAGCAAATGCCTGGAGTTGCTAATATTAATATAAATTTCACCTATGGACACTGCACCCTTTGTGCAACGTGGAATCGTAAAGGCTGTGGCATATGAGTGGTAGGTTCCCTCGAGCACCTGCCGCTGCGATACCTATGGAAAGAGATAAAGCACCAACATCTCACCCAAGATAGAGGGTCAAGTGAACTAGGAAGTAGTACACAACAGTTTATAAGCCTTTTGGCTTTTGACTCGACTCTGTCCAAAAGCCGGGTGAAACCAGAGCCCCCAGATATGAGAACAATACTCCATACAAGGGCGGATGAGATCCTTGTATAGCTGGAGTAACTGAGAAGAGGTAAAAGTCTCGCAGTCCAAACAGAACTCCCAGTTTCTTTGAGGCCGCCCCAGCAACCGTTGTGATGTGAAGTAAGACATTTTTTTGTTTATGTTGAGGCCAAGGATGTTTATATTGTCCACAGGAGACGACAGAACCGTCAAAAGAGATAGGAAAGTTAGAAGGTATTTTAGAGAGGAGATTTGTAGAAGTTGGGTTTTAAAAATTGAATTTCTAAAAGTTAAGCCACCACAAATTCTATCTAGATCGCTTGAGAATAGAATCGGAAAGATTAAGATGAGAGGCAATTCTAGAAGTAAAAGATGGAGCAGAATTTAAATGAGCTGAAGAATGAAGGGTTGAGTCATCGGCATGTCAGTGGATTGAGTTAGATGTGCAGGTGAGAAGATCATGAATGAAAAGTAGGAATAAAGTAGGAGATAAGACAAAACCCTGAGGAACACCACTATTGACAGAAAAGAAGAAGAAGAAGTCGCTCCAATCAACCAGAGCGACTTGAAGATAGCTGAACATAAGTAAGCAAAAGAGGAGGAAACCCAAAGGAGGGGAGCTTGGAGAGCAATGATGCGTGACATACCCGGTCAAATGCTTTGGATATGTCAAGCGCCACTAAGCAAGTCTGCCCGTAGTTCCTAAGAGCGGAAAACCATAAATCGGTTAAATAGGAAAGTATATCGCCAGTAGACCTTGAACACCAAAAGCCGTACTGGCGATCGGAAAGAAGTAAAGGAGATTCCAGATGGTCTAAGAAGTGAGAGTTGTTGAGAAGGGTTTCAAAGATCTTAGATAGAACACAAGTGAGAGCTTTAGGGCGATAGTTAGAAGGATCAGAGCGGCTTCCATTTTTCGGAATAGGTTGGACATGTGAGTGCTTCCAACACTGAGGGAAAGTGCTAGTATTAAGACATAGAGAATGTAGCTCAACGAGGGGCGGTTTCGGCACGTAAGCACATTCCCTCAAAACTCGGGTTTTTTCTAACCCTGTGTTAAACATTACTAAACCGAGTAAAGATAAACATTTGAGAGCCAATGAGAGGAGCGTTTAGGAAATTTTGGAGAAAAAAAGTTTATCTCTTATCGAAATCTAATCTAATACAATTTAAAATCTGATATGAAAATATTTTATAAACTCGTAAATTAAGGTAACGGTTAACGGATGTAGGGGGAAAATTTTAACTCGTTAACGTTAATTCACAAATGTAACTCGTTAATAGTCAGTTACTTCTTTTCCAAATTAACGAAAGCGTTAAAAGTTAACGAAAAAATTAACGAGTTAATTAACGGATTAACGCTTTAACGCGTTAATGCCCACCTATATATATATATATATATATATATATATATATATATATACTATATATATATATATATATATATATATATATATATATATATATATATATATATATATATATATATATATATATATATATATATATATATATATATATATATATATATATATATATATATATATATATATATATATGTATATATAATATATATATATATATATATATATATATATATATATATATATATATATATACATATATATATGTCTATATATATATATATATATATATATATATATATATATATATATATATATATATATATATATATATATATATATATATATATATATATATATATATATATATATATATATATATATATATATATATATATATATATATATATATATATATATATATATAAAAAATATCTATAAAATGATATCTCAATATAGATATACTTGATTTATAAATATTTCTTACAATTTGAAAAGTTTAGCTTCACCAACAGCAAACTTCAACCGTTGGTGATTTCTCCAGATGCCTGAGGGATGTTGAATATTGGTCCAAAAAATATTTTTATGGGTTCAACGGAAAGAAGATATTTTCTCCTGTTTTCTCCTTTGGCGATTTTAAATTGCTAAAAGGCCTGAAGAATGATGACTCAATAGTGATTTGTCGCCCTGATAAAGGAAAGGGAGTAGTTATTTTAGATAGAGAAACTTATGTCCAGAAACTTCTCTTAATATTGGATGACGCAACTAAATTTCAGCTTTTACCAGGTAACATTCTTACACATATTTTAAGAATTGAAGATAAAATTAACAACTATCTTAGAAGTTTAAAGAAAATAGGTTTATCTGATTTTTATGAATCTGTATTTACTTCAGGTGCAGTGCCAGGCCTTCTATATGGATTGCCCAAAATCCATAAACAAGGCCTTCCTCTTAGACCAATTCTTTCAGCCATTAATTCTCCCACTTATAAAGTATCCAAATTTCTCCTGCCAATTATACAGCCATTGACATGTAATGAATTTACTCTTAAAGATTCTTTTCAGTTTTCTGATCTTGTTTCTTCATTGTCCATTGAGGAGGGCTTTATGGTCAGCTTTGATGTAGAATCATTGTTCACAAACATACCTGTTAATGAGACTCGCAATATCATAACCAATGGACTTTTTCCGTCAACTGAACATAGGGTTAGTAATCTCAATAGGAATCAATTTTCGAAATTCTTGGAACTCGCCACTGATGATACACTTTTCCTCTTTGATGGCCAGCTTTATAAGCAGATAGATGGTATGGCAATGGGCTCACCACTTGGTCCCACTTTTGCCAATGCATTTTTGTGCTACCACGAGAGATCTTGGTTGGAGAACTGCCCCTCAGATTTTAAGCCATTACTACATAGAAGGTATGTTGATGATGTGTTTTGATTTTTAGAGAACAAAGTCAGGCCTTATAATTTTTAGACTACCTTAACTTTCAACAACAAAATATTAGGTTTAGTATGGAGGAGGAGAATGAAAACGTATTGCCCTTTTTAGATGTCAGAGTGCACCGCACTGTGTGATTTTTCTACTTCCATTTATAGAAAGCCTACCACAACTATGCTTGATACCAGTTTTTTCGGCTTCTTTCCTCTGAGCTCCAAATTGTCTGGATTGTCCTGGCGAATTTTTAGAGCTTACAAACTTTCAACATCTCGGTTGGATTTTCATAAAGAAGTTCAAACTCAGTTTGCTAAATTTAATTTATTTCCAGAGCAACTTTTTTACAAACTTTTCAACAGGTTCTTGGAAGACTTTATTCGTCCCAAACAGCTAGATGTGGATTAATCATTGCAGATAGTTTATTTAAAAGTTCCTTACTTTAGTCCCATCACTCCGAAGCTCTTTAAAATGATTTTAAAATGAATATTTTTTTCGCAATCTAAATTCTGCCAGCTAGTTTGAGGTCCTAAAACATTTTTCTCCCTGCTGGGATTCGATCCTGGACCCTAGCAGATATACACTCAAGTGTTTGACCACCAGACCACAACAGGCTAAAAGAAAAACCCGATAATACTTCCTATGGTGAATATTCGCGTATATCTGCTAGGGTTCAGGATCGAATCCCAGCAGGGTGGAAAATGCTTTAGGGGTGTTTTTATCTATACAAATTTAGATTGCGTGAAGATTGGCAATTACTTTATAATGTACATCTTGACCCCCGTTCTTAAGTATTTTCACGTTGTGCGGTACCCGGTTTGGCCCCAGGCCCGAGTGCAGGCAGGAAGAGCTCGGCGTGTTCCTATTAGGTGGGTGCGAATATTCACCATAGGAAGTATTATCGGGTTCTTCTTTTAGCCTGTCGTGGTCTGATGGTCAAACACTTGAGCGTATATCTGCTAATTATAATATATACTTTTAGATGGCGTGAAGATTGGCACTTACTTTATAAAATATATATATATATATATATATTTATATATATATATATATATATATATATATATATATTTATATATATATATATATTTATATATATATATGTATATATATATATATATATATATATATATATATATATATATATATATATAGTCAAATTTGTAGAATCTGTACTGTGACTACCGAGGTACCTAACTTAACCTAACCTAACTTAACCTAAATTAATTTTCATTATTATACCAGTTTGTGATCAGGAAACTTAGGAGGTTCTGGTTTTTACGCTATCCTTGTGAGGTGGTTGACTATATCCTCACTAGTCACAGTACAGTTTCTTGATAGTTGTACACTCACCTCTATATACATATATATATATATATATATATATATATATATATATATATATATATATATATATATATATATATATATATATATATATATATATATATATATATATATATTGACTATATCCTCACTAGTCACAGTACAGTTTCTACAAATTTGCCATATATATATATATATATATATATATATATATATATATATATATATATATATATATATATATATATATATATATATATATATATATATATATATATATATATATATTTATATATATATATATATATATATATATTCTGCGTGCATATTCATTCTATAATTTAGTTTCTACATTGGTATTATTTACTTTTGCTTAAGAGTTGTAGAAAATCGTTGATGCTTGCGATGCCTGATATACGAATGAGTTTGTCCAGAGGAGCGGAGAGATGAATCTCGAATAAAGAAAATAATAAAAGGAATAAAAGACCGTCCTCGTATTGTTATGGTTCTTTTGAATGATTGGATTTGAAGCAGAGATGGCACTTCTATTGAATAACTCTGCGATTGTGAATGTATCTCAATCACCGAGGCAGTTGCGGGACTTATTTTTCACCGTATTATGAAAGGAGTATTTTAAATATTCGAAACCTTGAAAAGGGAAGCTCTTCAATATAATATAGAGACTTACAGAGAAATGTGAAATAGTTGTATTTCTTCTATTATTTCATTTAATACTTTCATATAATTTTAATATTTATAAGAAAAGTAGAAATAGGAAAAAATAAACTATGAACAGGAATATAAGAACCGAATCATTATTCCCCCCCTCAAAAAAAAAAAAAAAAAAAAAAATTCATTTTAAAAAATAAAAAATAAAAATAATATAAAAATAAAATGATAAAAGCTCCATTTTGAATTGTAATTTTATTATTGTAAAAGTATAAAGGAAAAATATTAAAACTGCGCTTCCTCTTTATTCAATGATTTATCAGAAATTCAGAACGTACTGAAAACCATTTACAAAATGTTTTAAAGGTGAACAAATGCAAACTACTTTTGCTGCTGCCTCCGACGCATGCAATACAAATTTCCAATTCTCTTTGCAAACTTTATGCATATGTATGACACACGATATATATATATATATATATATATATATATATATATATATATATATATATATATATATATATATATATATATATATATATATATATATATATATATATATATATATATATATATATATATATATATATATATATATATATATATATATAGTGGTGAAGGGGCCTTTACACGGATAGCTGTTCCCACGTTTTATGGTTTTATGCGTACACGTGTGCATTTACGTACATAAGAGTGTAATTGCCTACATACGTTCATGTGCACTTGCACATGATTGTATTTTTGTTTGGTTTGGTTTGTGATTGCTTTTGCTTCTTTTTGTTTGGTTGTTTGGTTTGGTGGTTGTTGTTTGTCCTATTGTGACACACACAGACACACAAACACTGAATGATGTCTTATTTTAGTTTTTGTATGATACCCATACTGTATATATATATATATATATATATATATATATATATATATATATTTATATATATTTATATATATATATATATATATATATATATATATAACTATATATATATATATATATATATATATATATATTTGTATATATATATATATATATACTATATATATATATATATATATATATATATATCAATTTCCTTTAGTAAGATTTTAATATACTTTTATTTAAATTAAATTAGACCAAATAAGTTCCAAATTCCTAATGAATTGAACGTCCGTTTATAGGACTGGTTGTACGCTTTAAATCACTGAGCTATGAGCCCGTGAGATATTTAGGTAAATTTCTTATTTTTAATTAATTCTTTATTATTTAGGAGGGGAGAGAGAGAGAGAGATGAAATTTTCGCTAAGTGGTCACTTTTTGTTATCAGGCTCAGAATTTGCCTTTCTATTTTGTTTCTTTCTCGTACTAACTTATATATATATATATATATATATATATATATATATATATATATATATATATATATATATATATATATATATATATATATATATATATATATATATATATATATATATATAAATATATATATATATATATATATATATATATATATATATAAAGTCATCCTTTCTCTTTCCATTCTTCGAAATTTACAATATATATATATAATAATCGTCTTAGTAGATCATTTATATATACAGTGCCGGCAAAAAAAATCTTTACATTTTTGTGGCAAAAAAAAACTTTACACAGAAAATCCGTGTAAATATTTTACTTGCCATTCCTGCCATAAAAAAGTGGGCGGAGCGTAATCGCGCTGGACTCCTGATTCTCACTCATAGAAAACATCTATTACCCATCTAAGACTCAGTGAGCGTTGTGTGCTCGTGCAGTGAAGTTGGTATTATATGCGCTCGTGCCACCCAGTGTTATTTGACTTTCGTATAAGTTTAAGCTCATACAACTTTACACCTATTGCACACAATGGGTCGGAAAAAGCTGAAAATGGAGGAGAAGTCTCGTGCTTTGACTTTGCTAGAGAAGGGGGAATCTGTGATTGCTGTGGCCAAAGATTTGGGAGTGTCGAGAGAGGCAATTTATCAGCTAAAGCGGTCGGCGGCGAAATTACCACCTGGGACGGTACCATTGAGGAAGTCAGGCTCTGGTGCACCTAAGAAGACTACACCAAGGACAGATAAGATTCTCAAGCGTGAAGTTATGTCACATCCTGCTATAACTGCCGTCGAACTAAAAAATAAACACCCTGAGCTCCTCAAGAACCTCGCAACAAGGACAATCCGGCATCGCCTGCAAAAGGACCTGGGTCTTCCAAGTCGCCGTGCTGCAAAGAAACCAATGCTCACACCAGCAATGAAGAAGAAAAGGGTGAATTTCTGTAAGAAATATGTACACTGGACATCGGAACAGTGGAAGAAAGTGATGTTCAGTGACGAAAGTACTTTTAGGCTGGTCAGAGGAGGCTCAAAGATCGTTCGTCGTCCTAGTAGTGTGTCACGATACGACTCCAGATTTACCGTTAAGACTGTGAAACACCCTGAGAGTGTCATGGTATGGGGTTCATTCAGTGGAAACATGGGCAGGGCAGGTTTGTTCTTCCTTCCCAAGGGTGAAACTATGAAAGGAAGCAAGTATATTAAAGTTTTGGAAGAACATCTTACTTGTTGGGACATTCATGGCTGTGATTATTTTATGCATGATGGTGCCCCTGCCCATAAGGCCAAGATCGTGACAAAGTTTTTCAAAGACCATAACATTAATATTTTCGAGTGGCCTGGTAATTCTCCAGACCTCAACCCCATTGAAAATGCCTGGAATGTAATGAAAAACAAGGTTCAAGAGACACGACCAAGCAGCATCAACGATCTGAAGGAGGCTCTCAAGAAACTGTGGGTAGCCATGGACCCCAGCTACTTCACCAACCTTGCTGAATCCATGCCTAATCGACTGCAGTTGGTGATAAAATATAAGGGCGACATGACTAAATATTAATATTTAATAATTTGTAACAAACTATCCACAATAAAACATATTAAAGGTAAGATTTTTTGTTTTATTGGCCTTGTAAAATTTTTTGCCGTCACTATATATATATATATATATATATATATATATATATATATATATATATATATATATATATATATATATATATATATATATATATATATATATATATATATATATATATATATATATATATATATATATATAGTCCTTCATGCTTGAAGGGGTTAGAGACATCGAATGCAATTCAAACTTGGAGCACATATAGCTTGTGCAGGCACCGCAGCGGTGCTGCGGTTTCAGGCCGCTTTTCCTTCAAAAGGAGATAGTGAGCTTCTTAACTTAGGACATGGTCTTAGAGTGGCAAATAGAAAGCCGAGATGCTTCAGCAAAGGAATTAAAATCTGAGCTGACTCATGTTACGGATCACGGTGCGGTTTCGGCACCGGTGTTGGAGCTGAATCTTGAAATTTGTATACAAACGTATAATAGACCGAGTAAGGCATCTTTTACTATGTTAGCGAACCCTAGATTCCGATTTTAGGAGTTTTCAGCATCCTCATGGATCTCTAAGGACCCCTCTTAAGGGGTTCCATGCAAAATAAAAATAAAAAATAAAAACATAAGATTGCATAAGAGAAAAAGATGGAGGAAGGATGAAGGAGGAAAAAGAACAAGTTGAAGATGTAGCACTGCCCCGGTGTCGGAATCGGAGCAGGTAAGTCTATATTCGTTTAATATACCAATATTGGTGTCATTTCACATGTTTACAATCCCTTAGATCCCGAATTTAATAGTTTCAAGTTGCTGCGGGAAGTCTGGACACACCCAGGGAGTGCGATCCCTGAAGTAAAACTTGCTTTAGTCTGTCTAATATATGTTTCGTCAATCCATATGTAATTAAATGACAAAGGATGAGTTCCTGAGGAGTCTGAAATGGCAAGACACCCATATGAGATGAGGACCGATCCTCTAAAAGGGGTTTTACCTATAAAAAATAAATGAATTCATCTAATAACAAATAATTACATAGATGATCACTATATCGGCCTCAAATCTAATTTTCTTTAAACAAACGTAAACTAATACATTTTTTCTGTATGATGAACTGTTTATATTATGCTTAAAGTAATTTATTAAATAAATAATTAAATAAATAAAAACTTCAAACAAAATAAAACCTATGAAATTAAAAAACTTATAAAATAAATTAAAACTTTAAACAAAATAAAATGTAGCAGTTTAGGTTTACAAATGAAAATGATTTGAAAATATAGTTGTTTCAGGTTAAAAGAAAATGATGTGCTCAAAATATTATAGTTAATACTTAAAGATTAGAAAACATGTTATATGAAAAGAAATTAAAAATATGAATGTACAGTCGGCAGCACAAGTTCATGGAACATATATATATATATATATATATATATATATATATATATATATATATATCTATACTTTATATATATATACATATAATATAATATATAAATACATATATATATATAATATCATATATATATATATTTATTATATATATATATATATTATATATATATATATATATAGAATATATATATATAATATATTATATATATATATATATATATATATATATATATATATATATATATATATATATATATATATACAGTTCAATGTAATCGCCATTTTTAATTTATACGTTAGATATTTTCCCAATCAGAGGATACAAAAACCACGCCCTTTTCGCACGGGTTGAATAACGGTACAGTGAAATGAACTGTTCTTGTATTTGAAAACGTAATATTTTTAGGTTTGACGTCATATTGAAATATTCGAACTGTAAGGACTTCTTGGACAATATGATTAATAGAAAAATGTTTCAGGTAATATAGGTTATAAATATGTTCTATAAACGGTATGAAAAGTTTTAATATATTAAGTGCAACGTTGAATACATATATATATATATATATATATATATATATATATATATATTAATAAATTCTTATGGATATATATATATATATTTTAATATATTTAAATAAAAAAATGAATATATATATATATATATATATCGTATATATATATATTATATATATATATATATATATATTTTATATATATATATATATATATATAATATATATATATATATATATATATATATATAATAATATATATATATATATATATAATATATTATATATTATATATATATAATATATTATATAATAATATATATAATAATATATACGGTTTACATGCCCTTGATTATAAAATTCTTATGGATTCTTTTATCAAAACAGAAGAAAGTAGATTCTTTAGATGTTATAGATTTATATCGAATATTCTTTAGATGTTATAGATTTATATCGAATATTAAAAGAATTTCATGACAGAATATCAACTAAATTAAATATTAATGAAAATACAAAATATAAAAATCAAAATATAAAAATTAATTTACAAAAGTTTAGTTTTAAGTTTTTTGAAAAAAGGTGAGGAGTGTAGAATGTTGTTCATGATGGGATCTATGTGTGAGTCATTTCTTTGTATATTGTAATTATTTGAATTGGTTATGCAAAAGGATTCGGAGAGTTTGCGAAGTTGTAAATTTTCGATTTGAATGATGGGTGTCATATTGTTATTGTTGATACTGTGATTATGTGTGGATCTATGAAGGGTAAGGGCAGAGTTAGGGTTATCTTGGAGTAGGTCATATTTGTGTTGGTAGTTTCGGCGTGGAAAGTCATGTGTTTCACCAATGTATAAGTTGTTGCAGTTGGTACAAGGGATTTTATATACACATTGGGAGGTAATGGAATTAGTATGAGTATGGGGTTTAAAGAT
>JABUQX010050687.1:70000-72500 GCA_015478945.1 Trachelipus rathkii
ACCAGCATATATCTTCCCTACAACACTCAATAAACTAATTCCCCAAAATACCTACAGTTACCTTATCCGCACCTACCCTTATAATAAGGGTACTATTACTGTTTTCCTCCAATCCCTCGGAGCATACCCCCATAAACGCTTTGGTTACGCAATTTCCAATCCATCAATCAACCATCTCGCTTATATACTTTTATTGGATTGACGACAAAACTTTATTCTTTCATTCTCATATTTTTTAAAATGAACTTAATTAAAACTCTTTTTTGACAGGGGATACAAAAATTTCGTCACCTTATGTTAATTTTACAAAAGAACTTGATTTCCGGAAAACTTTATTTCTGAAGAATGGGTTCATAGAATTCATAATTGACTCAACTTTTCGAAAATTACTTTCAGCAAAATTTAAAGACAAATCTCAGGCTAAATTAACAGCTCCTAAGGATATTTTGTATATGAGGTTGCCTTTTTTGGGGAAAATCAATTACGAAATTCGCCGTAAAATTTACGTGGTTTTAAAAACAAACTTTCAACAGTTTAAATTTACAAACAAAGTTTTGAGTGAAACAAAAATTGCCAAAAATGTAAATTTGATGAAAAACTCCCTTACCTCTATGCTCAATCAGTAATAAGTGTGGTGGCCGATGCTACCTACATAGGAAGACAATTAACGAGCCTTTCCAACACGTCTTGGCTGAGCATAAAGGTATTTCATTAGAACTCTAGACCATTTACATCATCTCCCTATTCAGCTATAAATGCTCATTCTCTAAGGAAGGCCACCATATCAGGAACAATTTTGGAATATTAGCCCAAACTGAGGAACCTGATCTTCAGTTGTTAGAATGCTTGTATTTGGCACTCAAACTGACCTTAATGAAAATCTAAAGTTTTAAACACGTCTTTTAATACTGAACGTGAGATTTTGTTTAAATCAAGAACTTATATCTAAAAAACGATGTCGTAAATTGATCAATTTACCTAGATGGTTTAGTTATTCACAACTTCATATTATTATTACTTTGATAATTTGTATATAATATTTTTGTTAAAATTTTATCATTATATTGTAAGTCTTGAAATGGGAAGAAGGATTCTTACCCGAAACTAGTCGGCTAATAAATAATTTAAAATATTCAAATTCCTTTTTGTTATACTCGCTATTATATATATATATGTATATATATATATATATATATATATATATATATATATATATTATATTATATATATAATATTATATATATATTATATATATATATATATATATATTATATATTATATATATATATATAATATATATATATATATAATATATATATATATAATATATATATATATATTATATATAGCGAGTATAACCAAAACGAATTTGAACATTTTAATTATTTATTACCGACCTAGTTTCGGGTAAGAATCCTTCTTCCCATTTTCAAGACTTACAATATAATGATAATTTTAAACAAAATAATTATATAAAATTAAAAAAACGTTAAGCTAAATGAAATTCCAATGTATAACCATATGATAAATTAATGATTCAATATTATGTGGTTAAAAGTTCATGATTTAAACAAAATCTCACTTCAGTATTAAAAGACTGTTAAAACTTAGATTTACTTTCCAGAAAGTGTGAACCCTGCAAATATACAAGGATTCTAAAACTGAAGATCAGGTTCTTTAGTTTGGGCTAATATTCCAAAATTGGTATCCTGTATATGGTGGCCTTCCTTAAGAGAATGAGCATTTATAGCTGAATAGGGAGGATGATGTAAATGGTCTAGAGTTCTAAATGAAATACCTTTATGCTCAGCAATACGTGTGGAAAGGCTTCGTATTGTCTTTCCTATGTAGGTAGCATCGCAGCCACCACACTTATTACTGATGAGCATAGAGGTAAAGGGAGTTTATCCTTAAATTTAAAATATTTCCCAATTTTGTTTTCACTCAAAAATATAAATCTAAATTTAAACTGTGTAAAGTTTGTTTTTAAGGCCACGTCAATTTTACGTCGAATTTTGTAATTGATTTTCCCCAGAAAAGGCAACATCATATACAAAATATCCTAAGGATCAGTTAATTTAGCCTGAGATTTGTCTTTAAATTTTGCTGAAAGTAATTTTCGAAAAGTTGAGTCAATCATAAATTCTGGGAACCCATTCTTCAGAAATAAAGTTTTTAGGAAATCAAGTTCTTTTGTAAAATTAACATAAGGTGACGAAAATTTGTATCCCTTGTCAAAAAGAGTTTTAATTAAGTTCATTTTAAAAATATGAGGAATGAAAGAATAAAGTTTTGTCGTCAATCCAATAAAAGTATATAAGCGAGATGGTGATTGATTGGATTTGGAAATTGCGTAACAAAGCGTTTATGGAGGGTATAGCTCCGAGGGATTGGAGGAAAACAATAATAGCACCCTTATATAAGGGTAGGTGGGATAAGGTAACTGTAGGTATTATTGGGGAATTAGTTTATTAAGTGTTGTAGGGAAGATATATGCTGA
>JABUQX010050688.1:10000-15783 GCA_015478945.1 Trachelipus rathkii
GGAGTTGTTGCGGAGGATTGGGAGAAAGCAGGGTGACGGTGAACGTACAGAAAGACAGAGATAATACAGTACCGAAGGAAATGAGAAAGCGATGGGATGAATTGTGAGAGAGAGGAGGTGAAGCGGTAAATACCTGCAATTATCTCGGAGGATGTTTAACAGAAGGGGAGGAAGTGTAGGAGAGATTCCGCAAAGAGTGGAAAAGTATAGATTAGCTATGAAGGCGGTATACCCCATGATGAAAGATAGAAACATCGGAAAATAGAGGTTAAGAAGAGTGATTTTTAACAGTATACTGACTCCTTCACTGCTGTACGGAGCGGAACACATGGAACAACAACGAGAGAGAGAGGGAGTAGAATACTAACGGCGAGATGGATTTTTAAGAACTATGATTAGGAAAGTGGTAGGAGAGACAGAATAAGGAATGAAGTAGTTAGAGAAGATATAGGGGTGAAGACGATGATACTGAAGATGAATGTTGGTAGATTGAGATGGTGGGGACATCTGGAGAGGATAGAGCAGGACAGAATGCTGAAAAGAAAATGGGAATGGACACCAGAGGGCAAGAAGACCAAGGAACACCGAAGAAGATATGGACGGAGTCGGTGGAGGACTCTTTAGAAAGATGTCAGCTACCAAAAATGAGAATACTGAAGAGATGAGGAATAGTGCAGGAGAGGGATGTCTGGAGAAAGATGTTTGCGCGACTGAGAGGATGAAGAATCCTTCATGGGAGAGGAAGTAAGTAAGAAGCAAGTAAAATATACTATATAATATATAGTATTATATTATATAATATATATATAATATATATCTAATACTATATATAATATATATATTATATATATATATATATATAATTATATTATAGTATATATATATATATATACTATATATATATATATATAATATATTATAATATATGTGTGTGTGTGTGTGTGTGGTGTGTGTGTGTGTGTTTGTATATATAATAGATGTAAATACTGCAATATACCGCAATTTAAATTTGTAAAGTAAATAAGGAACTATTGTGGGAGGAAAAGAAAATTGCCTCCTATGGGCAAACCAACGCAGTTAGGACTGAGACCTGGACATACTCGACGCTCTACTAATTGAGCTTGTTCTTGAATCTAACCTTTTTTTATGTGAGGATCGGCGCAGTCGGTAGAGCGTGCCGATATGTCGTCTCCGTTCGCAACAGGCGTTGGTTCAACCCCAGAGGGGGCAATTTTCTTTACCTTCACATTAGTCTTTATTTAACTTTATATATATATATATATATATATATTATAATATATATATATATATTATATATATATATATATATAATATATATATATCTATATAATTATATAATGATATATATATATAATATATAAATAATATACTATATGATATATATATATATTAAATATATATATATATATATAAGTAGTAATGCAGTAGTTTGAGCGTGGACACCTTTTAAATAGTTAGGAATAGAGATATCGGTCTGAAACTTGATAAATGTTCTATGTATGTGTTAAGCTCGATACATACGAAATTTCAAGTCTCTAGGATGTATATAGGGGGGTACCTCCCCCCGAGAGCGAACGCAAAATATTGCGCTTTAGCCCTTGTTGCGGCTTCCGAGTGAACAAAGATTAGGCCTAATGGTTTCCATTCGAGCATGATGACATAATTTCGTCATAGACGAGATTACGTACCCCTGCGTCCCCCCGTAAGGGGGGACGCATCCCCTAAAAAATTAAATTGATCGTAGAGGGTTGAAATTTGGATAGTATATAGAAGAATGAGAAAGGAGTCTGAATCTATAGAGTTTGAGTTGGCAACGGCACCGGTGTTGGCTCCGGTGCGGTGCTGTGACAGTAAATAGGGTTAAAATAATACAATATAGTTGTTAAAATATAGGTTTATAAGAATGTTGATCTCGACTAGGGGTGTTTGAGGCTCCCTCATGACGATGCGGGTTGTGTCAGCAGACTCCGGGCCGACGCATGTGCGCGCCCGCAGGCGCTAGCCGGTGAGATCCGACGCAAAAACGGGCGCGTGTCCACAGTCGCACTCGCCAGCGCGATCCGACGACAAACGGGCACGTGCGCCCGCCCAAGCGCCCGCTGGCGCGATCCTGAGCGAGAACGCAAACGTGTTCTGTTTCCTTTTAATAATTTTTATAATTTTTCATTAGCTTCTACGAGTGAGCTTTTCTTTTTTTTCAAAAATTTATTATTTTTTATTTATTTTTTTAATTTATTTTTGTTTTTACTAAAAAAAATTATGCTTTTCATGTTTATAACGTAAAAATTTACGTTTTTACATACCCTAAATCAGTAAATCAGTAAATCAAACCATCATCCAACCACTCTTCTGTCCATCCGTGATCTATTGATCTATTGATTCAAGTCATATTTTTATTGAAATTGTTATGTTTTATATACCCTAAATCAGTAAATCAGTAAATCAAATAACCTTCTTCACCCTCCTCCTACTCATCTATTGATCTATTGATCTATTGATCTATTGATTCAAGTCATATTTTTTATTAAAATTGTTATGTTTTACATACCTTAAAACAGTAAATCAGTAAATCAGTAAATCAAACTGCCCTCCCCACCACCCTCTTACCCTGCTATGATCTATTGATCTATTGATCTATTGATCTATTGATTCAAATCATATTTTCCTTTATAATAAATAAGTTCTTTGGATAAAAGTAGGAAAAGAAAACAAGTTTTTATTTTAAAGCCTTTATAACATAAATGCAAACTACATAATCGTTAACATATAAATTTTTAGCATCAAATATATTTACAAGTTTATTAAAAGAAACATTATTTAAAAACATATAATGAAATAAATACAGTATACACCATATAAATTAGACCTGATAGGTTGTACAGGTAAACATAAGGTCTTAACATATTGAACATTATTATATTTTAAAAAAGATGTTACATAATGATTACTAAACATAAAATCTAAATGCAGAGAGTCAAGGAAATATACAACATTATTTTTATTCTTATACACGGCTATCCAATGTCCATTGCTCAAAACATCCCTAGGAGAAGTGTTGAAGATAAGACCAGTCTTGTCAATTCACAGAACAGAGTTCATTACAGGCGAATACACCTAAAAATCTTCTTTCGTTTCCGAAGGAGTTTAATATTTCTTCTTCATTCATCATTAATAATTCAAGGTTATATTTCGTACTCTGTCAATCTCGATGATTGGAGGATGTTCCAGATACACCAGAACTGAGATTGAGGATGTCAAACTTTGTCCAAATTTGAGACTCAACCTTAATGTTCCTTTTCTTAGGATATTGAGATAATAAGCATTACAAGCTGAAAGATCAGCAGTGAGATCGTATGCATATAAAATACTGTTTTCGACATAAGTCTTGAGATCAACACCTGTACCGTTATCGCTGCAAGATAGAGTATTAGCAAATAAATCGTAAAAAGGGCGTGAACATTGAGAATGTGAGTCTTCATATATCATTTCATAATCACGACCGTATGGTTGACTATTCACGTGTAAACTGATACCCCCAAGTCCGAAATGGGTAAATTTAAAGGCAGACTTTCCATAGTTTCCAGAATAAGCATCGTGTTCTACAATTCCTATTATTACCTTCTGAGGTAAGCAACCATTGACGATGTTAAGTATATTAATACTCGATAATCATTGGGTTAACTTAAAAATTTTAGTCTCAATTCTCTTGATTGGATATTTTGCTGAATCGGTCAAAAGAGATTTCTCTATTTCCATATGTTTAATGGGAAATATATTCACTTTACCTATATAAAGATAAGCATCCAGTAATTTAAAGATAGGCTTTGGTGCTGTAGTTGTGGCTAAAACAGCGCTTTTAACAAGAGCAAATTCAGGTGTAGATCTAGTTAACCTGATGCGGGTGTCCACTGATGGTAGAATAAGTCTTTCTTAAGAGAATATATCACCGTTTACACGTTCATAATATTCATACGTGTTATTTTTAGACTTAGCAGCGTTGGTTCTATGTTTCTCTGCATCTTTTAAATTGTAATATCCACATGATTGCAGATGAGACTCCTTCGCATCTTGAGAATAATTTATTAAAGTTTCAATATAACTCCGATAAGGGTAACTTGCAGCTGATGCTCCTAGAGATGTTTCATTTAAAAACACCTCAAGTTTATTAAAACACGTATACAGGAAATTTGTCTCGGTGGATGCTATGTGATCGGTTCATATGAGATCTGAACCATCTTCGTTTACTAACTTAGTCTTCAGATATTAAAACACATTCGAAGGGTCAAGATATTGGTCAGAAGTTCCAGGGATATTGAATTCGAGAGGTACATCTGTATTTTTGATTGCGTGAACTGGATTAATACTAATAAAGTTGGATTTACTCACACTGATCTGTGTAGGGTTCACTGAGAAGAGATCCAATTCACTCTTACAACAGTCAAGACTGGAGGGATAGAGGAAATGCATCTTGTTGGTACAATCACCGGACGTATAATGAGGAGAGATTTGTTTAAACATTCCTTATATACGAAGTAGTTACAGGTTGTCACTGTTTATGTAAAAAAAAAGTTACCACTTATCATCGTTATTAAAGGGCAATCACATCAATACACTTTTTTTAATGGTCCTTTCTTATCCTTTTCCTCTTTATAGGTTTTTTACGACGACCTACACCTTGACCAGTCATCTTACGTCGTATTTTTTCGTTTAACATTATCTAACATTTCATCAGAAGCATCGGCTAGTCAACGTTTTACAGCTATTCGAGGATCGATACCACCCATAATATTCTGCAAAGTATCTATACCTGTCCTAGCTGCTTTTTTAGCGAGGTATTTGTCTCCTGATTTAAACAAATGGAAAGCACGTCTGAATAACGAAGCAAAAAATCCATCTAAACCATATCCCCTCTGCATTCTTGAACCCCTGAAGACTCGTTCTCTTTCCATTAATATTATTATTTAACGGAGCTTCCTTCTAATGTGTACTTTACACACTGCTGTCCCAGTCGTGAATGGGTATGGATTATCTTCCACGTCTCTTATATAAATACGAATCAAACTCAGTTGGGTCTTACTCAACGGTAAGTAGTAAACATTAGGAAAGCTTATAACTCTATTATCTTTAGGAAAATGAACTACTCTTAACAAAGAGGCTTTAGTATTCCCTACATACTGATGGTCTATAACATCTGTATAAACATAGGCCATACCAGGATCTTGAAACATCTTAGAAGGCATGCATACAAAATTTGAACTCTCGGTGTCATTTTTTGAGACATACTCTTCCATCGTTAGTATATAACGTATTAGATCCTTTAGAGATGGTTTGATATCGTTATTTCTCAATATTGAATCTGCATGTGAGTAATTACATTTACGAAACCAGGCTGAAGAATGAAAAATAAATAAACTTCTATCTTTCAGGTTCACATGAGTTTGAGATTTTAAAGTGATTAACACGTTATCTTCGTTAACGGTTTTATTAACAAGAAACACTAAATCTTTACATAACAGACGTTTCAAATTTTTTGTTAAAGGCCATGACAGTAATCGATTTGTAAGACCCCGACTTATGAAATATTTTCATGAAAATATTTGATGCAATATTATCATGTTCAATAATGTCTGTATTAGCGTTATTTTTATTTTTAACATATTCAACGCTTCTAAATATTATAAAGGCCGAGGGGGACTCTAATATATTCTCAACAGATGCGTCAAGAATTATTTCACTTAATCCTGCTTCATACATTTCTCGAT
>JABUQX010050689.1:7500-12500 GCA_015478945.1 Trachelipus rathkii
CCGATATTGGCCATATATGAAACAGAATATTACATAATATATAAGATTATTTAAATAAACAAAAAATGCAAGAATCGTTGCCATTGAATAATGTTATTTTTTTTAATCTTCTCATCCGAAATAGCTGAGGGACAAATTTTTAGACAGTGTTTAACTATAACATTCGCGAATACTTAATTTTTTACAAGTGTTGTTTTTTTTTTTCTAAGGAATCTAAATAAAACACTCGTTTTATTTCAGAAAAATTAAAAATATACGAATTATATAAATTTCCACCGATACAAAAATTAACAATTTAAATTCTAATACTTAGAAAAAAAAAAAAAAAAAATTGAAATACTTTTAGGTTAATCATAAATTTATTTTTGAATAAAAAACTTTTTTTCAATTAGGTCAACTATAAAGAATACTAATGCTAATAGAATTTGTGTTAAATATATATATATATATATATAAATTTTCAAAATATATATATGGTATATATCAATTATAATACTATAATATATATATATAAATATATAATATTAATATATATATATATATAATAATATATATAATATTTATATATTAATAATATAAGGAGAGAGAGAGAGCCCGAGTAGTAAAAAAGTTCCTGGAGTCGCCAATGATATATATATATATATATATATAATATTATATTGAGTATATATATAAATATATAATATATAGTATCTATATATATATAGTCTATGATATATACCTATATAAAATATATATATATATATATATATATATAATATACTACTTCTTTTATTAATTTATTTGATTTTCACTTTATTTTTATTTTAAATATAAAATTAATAGTTTTTATTCTCTTAAATATTTTAAATGCCTATTATATATTTATAACAAACATTAAAAGAAAAATAGAAAAATATATGTAAATAAAATGTCAAAAACGTAAATTAAAAAGCTTTTAAAAAATAAAAAAATTTATAAAAAAAAATTCAAACGACAAAATAAAAAATTAAAAAAAATAAATAAAAATAAGATAAAATATAATTAAAAATAAGAAACAAATTCAAATTTTAAATGGAAGAAAATTAATAAAGAAGTAAATAAATAAATATAAAAGTATATAAATATATCATATAAAATTATTATATCTATATTTAATAATTATTTGAAACTTTTTTTTTTTTTTTTTTTAATTTATTAATTAATTTATTCATATTTTTTTATATGTTTTTGTTATTTATTTATTTAGACATTTGTTTAATTATATATGATATATATGTATAATATATATATTGAGTTATATATAATATAAATCTATAATATATATATATATATATATTTTATATATATATATTATATATATATATATATATATATATATATATATATATATATATATATATATATATATATATATATTTTTAATTATTATATATATATATATATATATATATGGGTTGTAAACTCATAAAGGGGTATCAACGTTATTACTCCCCCCTTGGAATTTTCATTCGTTGCCAAACTTTTTATCCCGTCGACCCCGTCAAAGGAGATTTGCCTTTTTATCGACCCCTAAGTCCAAGTATTTGTAACAAAAACATTGAGTCATGTTTTTGCATTTCAGATTTAAGCAATAAGGAGAGCCTAATATAATAATACCAAAAGTGTAAAGGGAAGTAAAATTATTCTGTTTTTTTAAACTAAAGGAATACCATATGGGTAAACACCACAAAGAATGGCAGGATTCGGGGTCCTCTCGGTTCCGTCTCTGTCCCCTGTCGGCTCGAGCCCCCTAAATTGGGGACAAATTTTTTTTTTATATATTTCCGACGAATTAAATGCGAAAAAAAAAATAAATAAATTAAAAATAAATTAAAAACTACCTTCCTTAGGAATTTTCCGCTGATTCCAAATATATAATTTGTTTTACTCTAGGTGCTGCCGTTCTCGAGTTTAACATGATGTCAGCTAGAACAGCTCTGAACCAATATATATATATATATATATATATAATATATATATATATATTATATATAATATATATATATATATAGTATATAATATATACTATATATATATATATATATATATATATATATATATATATATATATACTATATATTTATATATATATATATATAAGTATGTATATATATATAATAGATTATATATATATATATATATATATATATTATATATATATATCTTATAATATATATATATATATATATATATTATTAATAGTATATATATGATATAGTTATATATTAGTATAAGTGATGATGTTATATATATGATATATATATATTATAAATAATAGAGATGTAAAAAGATTAAATCACACCGTTTATAATTTTCTTTTTGTTTCTTCTTGAGCTTCATCACGGTTTTGTTACCTAATTATTATGATTTAGATAATCTGTTTATGATTTATTATTAGTTTAGAAAGTGAAAAAAAAAACATATTTATATAAAAAAAAATAGTTAAGGCTATCTATTGTGGTCCATCTATCCTCGAATTTTATACGGTTTGCCAAAATTTTGTCAGGTACGAATTTCGATGGTATGTTTTTTTTTCGATTTTTTTAAGGCAGCTTCCATCTGTGACTTTAAAGGCCCGTATAGAATTTCATAGGCTACGCCTCATAATTTTGAAAGAGAATAATGGATATAAATTCGTAACAGAAGTTTATAATTAATTTTTTCTCATTAAAATGATCTCCTGTAACGAATTTAATCCATTTTATTATTTAAATGTTTCTAATCTCATAGATAAAATCTGTGATAAATATATGAATGACTCGGTAAAAAGTTAACATAAAAATGTCCAGTTGATAAGTTTAGGAAATCACTTGGGGCCTAAGTTAATGTAAATCAAAGTTTTATCATTGATCTGACCATTGGTTTTACGTGCACACATATCGTAATCATCTTAAGACAAACCAGCCTTAACGTATATGGGATATAATAATGCCATAGTAAACACTATTATCATTTGGAAAGTGGGTATAAGAAAACTGCTGAGCGTAAAAAATAGCGGCATTTGGCATCTGTAAAACGTAATCAATCACGTGATGCTTTAAGTTCGGCATGCAAACTTAAAAATAATAAAAAAAAACTTGCAAAGACATTATTTTTACTCAATCAAAACATTTCAACTTATTTTTATTTGTTTTACTATTAATTATTTTTTTTATCCTAATATATTTTTTTTTCAATAATATAATTGCTTTTCAACCGGTTTCTATAAAGCTAATTTAAAAAAAATATATATTAAAATAATAATCGATTAATATCGAAGCTGCCCATTATTATATCGCATTTTTTGTAGCTTCCTCAATCTGCATAAATTTAAATAAATTAGCCCTTTTCATGTGTTAAATCTTTGGTGAAGCCGAAAATATCTTCTTAATTGATTTTCTTTGAGGTTATTGTGTTAAAAATATTTCATTAAATTATATATATTTTGTATAAAGATGTCGATTTTAATATAAGAGACTATTAGTAAAAATTATAATATATTAAATATATAGTATATATATACTATATATGTACCTATATATAATATATATATATATATATATTAATATAATATAGTTATAGTATATATATATATGATAGTAGCTATAGTATAATATTACTATGAATATATGAGTAGTTATATATAATGGTACAATATAATATGAAGTTACATAAAAAGTCATGAAATCGCAAATCGCAGAATCCTACGCGTGAAACCCTGCAGTGTTACGTGTTAGCTTAAAACTCCAAAGAAACCCGAGCGGAAATGGTTGGCACATGTTTGCTTTATTTTCGTCATGTTAATTTAAAAAAAAAAAAAAAGAAATTTAATTATTTTTTTAAGGGGGCTCGAGCCCGACGGGGGGACAGGAGGGGGGACGAAGTCCCCCCTCCGTCGCCGCTGAGGCCGGAGAGACCAGTCTGCTCTTTCCATCTTTGCGGATATTAATTCTGGTATTCCTTTCGGTTAAAATGAAAAAAAAAACTTATTGGCAACCTCAACGCACTATTGTCCTTGAAATAATCGAGGAAAAAATCGATTGACATCGTTTTCGTTCGAATCTGTATCGGTTAACTACCCTTTAAAGATAAGTTCTATATTAATTATAGTATTTATATTATATACGTAGTATATAATATATATATAGTATATATATATTATATATTATATATATTATAATAGTATATATAATAGTATAATGATATATTTATATGGAAAAAGCTGTAAAGAATTACCGCAATGATATCCTCGAAGATACTAAGATAGGGTACAGTTAGAAAACTGATAACATATATGGAATGAGCGTATGAAAATTTGGTATGGAAAATAAAAAATAATTTTTTTTATTTTTTTTTTTATATTTTTTTTGTATATCGTCCAACAACACGCGATAGGGTACCAAAAACACTAATGAATCATTTTTAGAACAGCGTAGGTGAAATATGTTGTAATAGAAAGATTTTTTTTTTTTTAACTAAAAGAATACCTCCCAGGGTATAACCGTAAAAGATGCAAAGAAGTGCGGGGTCTCTTGGCCTCCTGGGGGACGACGGGGTAGGACTATTGCCCCCCCTCCGGGGAGGGTTCTCCGGAACTTCCGCTCTTTGGTATTTGGGTGTCGGCGGGGTTCCTCCCGCCCCTCCACCTACGGGTTATGGAAAACGTTCCTCCTCTGTCCCACCGTCGGCTCGGCCCCCTAAAAAAAAGTTCATGACGCTGTATTCTATAATGTTTAATTAGTTTTAATCTTACTACCTATCGTAGTTTTTGGGAGATGATAAAAAAAAGAAAAAGTTAATTTTTCTTTTTCATTTTCATCCATCACTCATATCCCCATTTCTAAAGGAATATAAATGCAAGCAAATTTTTACCTGTCTTAAGTTTTCGGAGATATCAGCGTTTAACTCTTTATTTGGCCTATTATATAATATATAAGTATAATATATATAATATAGTGATATATATATAGTATATATATAGATATATAGTATATATATAT
>JABUQX010050689.1:17500-27500 GCA_015478945.1 Trachelipus rathkii
TTATAAATATAATATTATTTATATATTATATATATAACAAAAGATGAAGAAAATTACAGAAATATAACAATATGAACAGTGGGGTATGCAGAGGAGGGGGGCTAGGAGCTAATCCCCACCTAATATATATATATATATATAAATATATATATTATATATATATATACTATTATATATATATATATATATATATATATATTATATATATATATATTATATATAATATATATATATATATATATATATATGATATATAAAGGGAAAGATTATTTTACATTAACAGCAAAAATTTCTTATACTTATTATCTCATATCTCAAAAACTACAATACTACAGGGAAAGGAATACATGGCTGGAATGCTGGTCCAATTTTAGTCGAAATGTAAATAAAAAAAAAAAAAAAAAAAAAAAAAAAAAAAAAAAATCTCAAATCTACAATATTTAGTTATTGCTTTTTTTTTTTTTTTTACTAAAGAATACCCCCAAGGGTATACCGCACCGATGGCAGGAGTTCGGGGTCTCTTCGGCCTCGGGGAACTACGGGGTAGGCACTAATCTGCCCCCTCCGGGAGGTCCCCGGAACCCCGCTCCTTTGGTAATTTGGGTGCGCGGGGGTTCTTCTCGCCCTCCCCTACGGGGTATGGAATAACGTCCCCCCTGTGTTCCCCGTCGCTCGAGCCCCTACATTGCCGTGTAATACCTTTACAAAGTATATATATAGTAATATATATATATATATATATATATATATAAATATATATATATATATATATTATATATATATATATATATATAATATATATAATAATATAGATATATATATATATATATATATATTTAAGTAATATATATAATATATATATTATATTATGTCCCCTGCTTCCTAAAAAAAAAGCCAATATTTATTTTATTTAATTTTATTATTTATTATTTTTTTTTTTACATTTCCCTAACTAAAATTTTACAAAGATTCAAAAATGTATTACCTTTTCGCTGTAGCTATTGTAGTTTTTGGAGATTTTTTTTTTTTTTTTTTTTTTTTTTTTTTTTTTTTTTTTTTTTTTTTTTTTTTTTACATTCGCCGCACTAAAATTGGGACCAGCATCCAACAATGTACCCTTTCCTGTAGCTTATTGTAGTTTTTGAGATATCTGATTTTAAAAATTAATTTTGCTGTTAATGAAAATACAATATAAGCCGATATATATATATATATATATATTATATATCTATATATATATATATACTATATATATATTTAATATATATAATATATATTATATATATATATATATATATAATAATATATATATATATATAGTATATATAATAATAATATATATATATATCATATATAATATATATACATATATATATATTATAATCATATATATATATATTATATATATATATATATTCATATCATATAATATAATATATATATATATATAATACTATTATATATATATATATATATTATATATATATATATAACAATAAATGCAAGTAAATACAGAAATATAACAATGAACAGTGGGGTATGCAGAGGAGGGGGGCTGAGGAGCTACACCCCACCTAAATTTTGAGGGAATCAAAATTTATAAATACTTTCATATGGAAATAAAGACACACTAGTAAAAGAGACAGAAATCGGTACTGGAAAAAGTTCAGCCCTCCAGCCAAACCCCCAACCCCACCTCCACCCCACCCGAAAAATCATGCATACGTAAGTGACTATGAATTTAATAACAAAAAACACAAACTGTAAAGGTAATAAATTACAAATATCACAAGCACAAAATGCAGCTATAAATGTAACAACAAAACACAGAAATATCTATGAAACACAAATATAACTATATGTAACAAAACCCATGATTTGAATTTTAAAGTTAACACAAATACAATTAAATATAACAAGAAAATATAAAATAGCTATTCATGTAACAATAAAATATAAAATAAACTGTAAATATAACAACAAAACATAAAATATGTGCAAATATAGCTGCAAAACAATATTTATAACTGCAAATATAAAGGCAAGACACAAAATAGCTATATATGTAACGGCGAAACACAAATTAAACTGTAAATATGAAAAAAATATATAGCTGCAAAACAATATTGATAACTTCAAATTTAAATGCAAAACACAAATGTAATTATAAAACATAAATTAATTATAAATGTAACAACAAGGACAAATTTAATTGTAAATGTTAAAAGCAAAACGCAAATATAATTGTAAATATAAATGAAAAAAACAAACAATCATATATAACTATAAATTTAACGAGAAAACACAAATATAGCTAAATATAACAAAAAAACTCAAATATAAATATATCAACAAAACATAAATATAACTATAAAATAAAAATATAAGTATAAATATAAAAGACAATGCAAATTAAAACGTAAATGAAAAGAAAACTAGCTACAAATGTAATTATTAAGCATAAATAAATCCAACTATCAAAATTATAACAAAACACAAATATATTTATAAATTTAACTTTGAAACACAAATACAACAATCGTGGTAACGTCAAGTAATATAACTCTTAATGTAATAACAAAACGCATATGCAGCTATAAATTAACTACAAAACACAAATATACATGTATCAATATAGCAACAAACAAATATAAGTATTAATTAACTACAAAACATATAACTATATATGAAACTACAAAACATGATTATTTATCATTCAATATAAACAACACAAATAAATATAATTGTTGATGCAACTACAAAAAAATTATAATACAATAAATAAAACAAAGCAAATATAATTGTTGATGCAAATACAAAAAATAATAATGCAATAAATAAAACAATACAAAACATAAATAAAATATATTTAAAAAAAAAACACTTGAAAAAGAAACAAAAAACAAAAAAAAAAACAAAAGAACTAAACAGGCATGAAAATTAACAACATGTAAGACTAATTTGTCTTTAATGATAAAATCGGGCGAAACAAAAAAATTGTTTATTTGCAATTGCAAAATTAGCTCTTACTTTGATCTGTTGCAAAAGCAATTTACATATTGCAATTTATAAAGAATTACACAATATTACCTCTCCTCTCCCTCCCCCATTCTCTCTCTCTCTAAATATAAAAAGAATAACCCCCAATTGCCCCAATTGCCTCCAACTCCCCCAAATACGAAAAGAGACCCCCCTCTCCCCTTAATTGATGCTGGTCTTAAATTTAATATTAATAAGATGCACACAGACGTATTTGTTCATGTACGTGCAAGTATGTTTGTTCATGTATACTTACATGGACTTGTACATTTCATATTAAATATGAATTTACCTGCATATAAAAAGGTATTTCCAGGGTATATATATGTATATATATATATATATATATATATAATATATATATATATATATATTAATATATATATATATATATATATATATTATTATATATCATATATATATATAGATATAATATATATATTATATATGTGTATGATATAGCACATAGGTAGTATATAAATACATACCTGTAGTATATAATATCTAATATATATATATATATATTATATTATATATATATATATAATCTATATATATATATATATATATATATATATATATATATATTCAGTAAAATATACATTATTTTAAACGGTCCTGAAAACAAGCTCGATGTGGATGTTTGAGCGGCATATTATGATGCTATGTATTTTGAATACAAATTATATATACTCATACGTATTAAACTGACCTACTTAGAAAAGCATTCTGTAATTATGTATGCTATGGGTATGCCCAAATTGCATATAAAGATAGTGATTATGTGTATATTTATACCTATGTGTATACAAAACTACCTATAGTGTATAATAGATAGTATGAGAACCTACTTATATTATCGGTACTTATATGTATATATATATATCTAGGAAATTAATTGTATATAAAGTATATTGCGTTACTATATATTATATATATAATAATCTATATATTTGCAAAAAACGATCCGATTTCTGCATCTGCTGCAGGGTGGTTCGTTGTGGCGGCTTGTATGTAAAAAGTTTTCAAAGATGTTATCATCGTTACACATTTCACGAAAAGACAACAACCATGAGATATGATATCGTCGCTGAGGGACCTGATGGGCATCATAGAGCCAAGAACCTTTTGCCTTAGTTCTCCCCTCTCTGAGGAAGTGGAAAAGTTGCCTATTAGGCATCCGATTTAAACTGGAAAGTTTCTATCAGCAGCATATTTGTGAAAATTATCGACGATCGGTCGTTTCGACGATGAGGACAGTGTTTTTCCGTGTGCTTTCAGAGGTCTGTGTCTGTTGTAGTCGTACAATCTCTTCTTATCCATCCAAGTCTTTCTTCCTTAACAGGTGGTCTTAACACAATCTTTCAACCTATTTTCTTTGCATCATTTCCTCTTAAACTTTTGCAGTACATTCTATTCACCACTCAGCTATCAATTATAGAAAAGCGGAATCTCAAACCCACGAACATCAGGAATGACTTATCATATATTGATTCATATATATAATATATATATACTATTATATATAGTCTAAAAAATAAATATGGTTATATATATGCTTCATATATATATATATTTTTCAAATCTTATATTTTAATATATTAAATTTAAAATATATACATATATTATTTAAAATAAATAAAATATATACTTATATATAGTAGTATATATATAAATAAATTTATAAGCTAAAAATTTTATGAAAATCGTTATTATATAGATTTATACTATATTAAAAATATATATTTACTAGTATTTTACTCATACTATTATTTCATATCATAAGATATGTAAATCATTATATTATTTCATAAAATTAATACCATATATTATATATAATGGTTTTTATTACAAGCACAATTCAAGGCAAGAAGTTACATAATTTGAAAATCTTCAATTAAGTATTATTATTTATATTATAGTATTATAGTATTATAGTCTTGTCAACTTACTATAAAAACAATGCGCGAAAAAGGTGTTTTCTTATTATTTGTAAAATTAGGTTCCATAATGTATTAATATAATATTATTATTAATAATCTGTGTAGGTTTTTTGACTGATCATTACTGATTATATATAGTATAGTGTAAAAAAATATCAAGCATGAAAATCGAATGGCTGGTTTGTAGGCCGGTTATAAGCATTCAAATTGAGTAACTAATCATCCCTTATCTGGTTATTACCACAACCTATACTATAATATATAGGCTTAGTTATTAGATAGCCTGACAGATTCTTGAGACGCAAAACGAGTTTTTGCGTCACTAACATCAGTTCAAAAAAAATTCCTAAGTTCAGGTAACACAGTGAAATGGGTTACAGATTACACATGTTCCGACATGCATGACATATATAACCAGAAGCCTGCCACTAAAACAAATTTTCTTAAAAAAACCTAACTTAACTTAACTTTTCTGAACTTGAGAATTTTTGTTGACACTTAGAAGATTGTTTTGGTCTCAATGCTGTCTTCAGGCCATCTAATACTAAAGGCCAATATATGGATATCAGCTATATATATATATATATATATATCATAATAATATATAATACTATATATATATATATATATTATAATATATATATATATATTATATATATATATATATATATATGGACCTAGGATGGGATTTCACTATGCTGTTGTTTAATCATATATATTATATATATATCGTATAATATAAATATATATATATATATTATATATATATATAATATATAATATATATATATATATATATTAATATATATATATATTATATATTAATATCTATATATATATATGATATATACTATATATAACATATATATTATATATATTATATATATATATTATATATTATATAATATATATATATATAATATAGCCTATATAGTGTGGTGTGTGTGTGTGTGTTGTGGTGTGAGGTGGGTGGTGTGTGTGTGTGTGTGAAATATCATCGTCAGGGGGCCTGGCCAATGCTTGAGTGATTTATGTCTTCCTACAGCACTGATCAACTTAGAAGTTGTGGGCTTAGTTTTAAACTCAACTGAAGATTTTTCCTTTTCTCAAAGGCTTATAAAAAATATCATAGAATATAAAAAAGTTATTTCAGTTATTAAATAATAAAAATAACATCTACAACAGTTGTAATTAGAATTTTTTTTAATGTTTAACGTTAATCAAGTAAAAAAGAAACAAAAAAAAAACTCACCCTATTTGAGAAAACTTAAAGCAACTATTTTATGGGGGTTGGGAGCAGTATCTGAGCCTCGAGTCCTGAGTGGTTAAATAATTTCACATCCTAAACTACTATTAGATCGCCTTGATTTTTCCAAGCGGAACTTCGAAATTAACCCTTTTGTTTCCAATTCGTTAATTTTTTCACCTTACTAATTTTCTATGAATACTCTTCATACATAGTCATTAAGCCTGTCTTCGTTTCATGTGGTGGTTTCCTTAGCCAATTTTTATCTCGCGGAGTGGATGAAGAGACCTTTCAAATGGCACTTGTTGAAACGGTAGCACAAGCGCCAATTAATAGACAGCTTTTTTGAATGATTTGAGTCGAAAAAAGGGCGTCGGGCTTCTTTAAATCGACTTCAGCACTTTCGTGACTTTCGACTTTTGTTTTATATCATTCTTTAATCCAGCCATCAGAACTTATACCAAAGTCCAATTTCGTTTGAATTTTTGCGTGATATCAAGAAATCATAAAGCTTTAAAAAAGCATTTTCCTTCTTCACCAACCTTGCCTACGGAGCAAAATACATAAAAACGGATGCAAATGAAAAAGATGAAATGCTGGCAAACGCTTGTTTTTCCCTCGGAAAATTCTGGTCTTAAAGAGGATAGAGAGTAAGATAAGCACAAGTATATGAACGACTCACCAGAATTATTTTCAGCGAAGTAGCAGCATAGATGAATTTCTTTTGATCTTGTTGGGGATTGTAATCCCTTTTCTAGGTGGTTGCCACAGCTCTAACCAAGAATCAGCAAGCAATAACATGTCTTAGATAAGAACAGATCGCAGGTTTGCAGGTGGGTCTTTGACAACTTTCAGCAAAACTCTTTTGGACATGTGATCAGAGCATTGCAATAAGGTCTACATATTTTTTTGTAGAAGTAATGTTATCCACGGGTTAACCTAAAGCAGAATATTCAGGGCTAATTACGGAGGACGTACTAATGAAAATGGGTCTTCTTACCGAACATTATAACTGTAAAAAGAGTTACTTTTTATATATTTTTTGTATTATTATTTTACTATATAATGATATATATATATATAATACTTAAATATATATATATATATATATAGTAATTGTATAATATATATATCTAATATTTCATCACTTATTGAGTTACATACACAAAGATTTTTGACAAAATCCTCAAGCTAAAAATATGTTTTTTTTTTCTCTTCTTTTTCTTAAGAAAAAAGGACCAAAAAAAAAAAAAGAACAAAAAAACCAAATGGTATGTATTATGATCGAGTATATTGAGTACAAAAGGGAGATAAATTCTGAGAGATAAACTCATGTTTTCCCCAACTTGTATTTATTTTTAGTCGTGAACCTTTTTGTTCAAACAAACTGCGCGGTTTCCTAACTACAGTATGTTCAGCGGATATAATTTAATGATTTAGAGAAAAGTGAGTTCAAAGAAGAATGATTCGCAGAATGAAAAATGGGTTACATGTCTCTTCAGAGAGCATAGAGGTCTCATAGAATAAAGCAGTTTAACATTTTCTATTTGTCTTTTTTTTTATATTGAGTGGACATTTATCTAAGAATGCTATTGATGTTGCCCAATTTCGAGTTTTCCGATTGCGGAATAATGTTTAGCTCGAGATTACATTTTTTGCGATATCTCGCCTTGTCTCTCTTCCAGAATTTCTCGCTATTCAAATTTAAGGATCCGATTGGCTCTATTACATTACCCAAGTCAATTTCTTGTCCAATTTTATGTTGGATTGGATGTGGAAAAAGGGCAAACCTGGCATCTAAAAAATAAAAGATTTTGGTTAATAGACGGTAGTGGAAGTCTATTGGAAAGAGAATTATATTATATCAATCATGAAAGCAGGTGAAACATACGGGACAATCTAAATTTATAAATAAATCAGAAAGAGAGAAACTATTCCTATAATAGTTTAATGACAATCAATAACAAACGTAAAGTCAAGGACGAATTTGTACTTCGGTATAGTAATTAATGGTATATTGGATCCACCAAACTCGTTATAACATTGAGAATTTACGAGATACAACTGGGATACTTCCGTTCCTTGGCTTGATTGGAGATCCCATGTAAAACCCTACAAACATACAAGGGAACTAGGTTTGGGTTATGATACCTAAAGAATATAATAAAAAATATAAGATATAAGTTTTTCTCACGTCGCAGCCATTGCTGTCAGGAATTATATGTGATATGATTTACGTTATCCTTTAATGAAATACAAGGCTAAATAAAACTAACTTAGTGTTTTAATGTATAAGTAAAAACTTGACAAATGGTGCCTTTCATAGTAAAGAGAATTTCAGAGGATAAGAACGGAATAAGCTTTTAACTTGGTAGCATGTATCATCAATGAGAAACAGAGAAGAGTCTGGAAAGCTAAATGTATATATTTAGTTGCTTAAAGTTACTGTTGTTACAAACTCTACTGTGACTAATTGCGTGATCCAATTCATTAAGATTCATAGAATTTGGAAAAATATTACTAATAAGGAACAAATAACTACTGCTACCATTGGCCACATTAAAAAAAACCCTCGACGCACTATGAACTGTTTTATCGTTTAAACTATTTTTATTACCATGTTAAAAAGCAAGCACATTCATACCATCTCAAAATGTACACATAACACCATCCATGATTTTATAAACCAGACACCACTCACACAATAAAATAGGGTTACTAGAGTAGTTGCCTTATATATATATATATATTATCTATATGGATTATAAATTTAATAGTATATTCGTATATATACTAGCAATTATATATTCGACCCGTATCCACTATACACGTATCAATAGAGCTGAAGATTATGAAGAACGTCATATATATTACTATCATTTATTTTATCATATTATAATAGGAGTCATCACTCTGACTGTAATTTCGTTGTTCATTGCTTAAGTCATAATGACTTCACTACATTTCTTAAAGTGGGTAGAAAACCTCTTTTTCTCATCCTTCGTCACGTTTTGAAAGTGTAATAATTTGTCATCAGAAACTCATGCTACTATTTATTTATTTATTCACAGCAAAAATATTAATGGTGGTTGTCCTATGGTATTGTGGGGAAAGTTTTAAATTCAGTGTAATTACCCCAACTTGTTATTGACCTTACCTAGCTTATCCTTGGTCTAATAGTCTAACTTTTCTGACTAAAGTTCCATTAGAAGAAAATTCTCAATCCATCAAAAGGAAGATGAAATAAGATAACTCATTAGAAATACGTTTCCAACTTTACTGGAAGAATATCTTGATGAACTATTATCCAAACTTATACTTAATATTGTTGCAACTTTTAAAAAGTTTCCGTAAGTAATGAGAAGATATACGAACGTTCTAAAGAAACGGCTTATAAATAATGATATTAGTTTCTTGTTAGGTCGGGCGTTCAAATGCGAAACTTTCGAAAACTGTTACATTTCCATAAGAGGACGTTCTTACCAAATTTTTAACTGCAATCTTACGGTTGGTCGGTAGATCTTAATTGGTCGGATTTAACATCTCAAAGTTTAAATTAAATAATGTGACTCTACTTCTGCACAGATAGGTCAAGCGCCGTTATTAAGGAAATAAACATTTAATATGTATGAAAAGTATGCCATTACTTTTAGGGTCAGAGATTATAGTGTTGAAATTTTGCGAAAACGCAAAGAATATAATTTTGCAATTAGTAGGTTTGGAAATTTTATAGTTATAATGATAATCAATATATATATATAATATATATTAT
>JABUQX010050689.1:30000-32500 GCA_015478945.1 Trachelipus rathkii
GCTGTTTAAACGTTGAATAAAAAGTTTTCCATATTTTTTGTTTCTTGTATTGTAATTACCTACGCCTAAATGTCTCTAATTACCGGTATATATATTTAGATTTTAAAAAATAAATAACATAACTAATTGCTTGAAGCGTTTATATATACATATATATATATATATATATATATATATATATATATATATATATATATATATATATATATATATATATATATATATATATATATATATATAAAAAAAAATATATTATATATATATATATCTATATATATTTATGGTGATATAAACAATTACCGCGCACGAGCAGAGCTTATTATCAAGGAGAAGGTGTACTAATTAACATCCTTAACATCCGAGAAGGGACGGAACCAAGTCCAAGGAGAGAATAGCTCACATTCTTCCACCCGACCAGTTGCGAACCTGGGACCCTCGCTTTGTTTGGCGAGTGCTCTACCACTGAGCTACCGGGCGCTTTTATATAAATAAATATAAAATACATAAAAAAAAAAAAAAATATATACACATATACATACATAAATACACACACATATACATATACAAATATATATAACACTACCATCATTAACAATATTTTCATCACTAGCACTATTATCAATAACATTGATATATATAACACTAACATCAGTGATAATATTACCATTACTTACCCTATTATTATCAATAACATTAATAACGCTAATTAATCACTATCACTATTATCACTATCACTATTAGCACTAATTACCATTATTATTACTAGATTGTATAGAACACATATGTTGGGGGGTGGCGTCAGCTGCAGGTATTTTGATACGTTAATCCATCGCTGTGCAAGTGAAGACGAAAAACTGTAGGATGTTCCGAGCCCCAAGCCTTTTTAATCGAGAGTCCATTTGTGAGACTAGCTGATTCTGGTGTCAGGGTAGTACAAACTTCTATCTGTTACAATTATTATCAAAATATATATTTTTATATATATATGTAGTATATATAAATATATATATTATTATTATTATATATATATATATATATATATATATATATATATATTTAATATATATATATATATATATATATATATATATATATATATAAATATATATATATATAATTTAAGAGATATATATAGTATATAAATATAATATAGGCAAAAATATATATATATATATATATATATATATATATATATATATATATATATATATATATATATATATATATTTTATTTTTTAAGAAACTTTCATCTATATAAATATGGCTATTCCCAGGGATCTTACTCCGTAAAAATAGCTTTGGGAAATTTAATCCGAATTTATTATTTTAGAGGGATAATACATTTTATTCCCTTCTATAAACATTATTATTTTTATAATTTATAAAAAAAAAAAAAAGACTTCTTTTCGCATTTTTTAAAACTCCACATCGAATTTAAAAATATGCGGTTTAAACTTATTATTAATTTATTGACTGTTGTTAGTTAGGCTAGTGTTAGACTAGCCATACCGTGGCGTAGCTTAACTCGTAGATGAAACCTGACGATATTTTTAAAATAACAGGAAACGAATGTTTTATTAGATTTTCTCCAAGAATGCAATATAATAAAACATGAGAGTTATGTGACATATGTCAAATATATTGTTTTATGGAAAAAAAATAAAAAAAAAAAAAAAAAAAAATAAATAAATAAATAAATAAAAATAATATCTCAAAACTACAAAAGCTACAGGGAATACTGGGGAAAAATGTGTCGTTATTGTTAATAATTATAATTATAGTTATGAGTAGAAAGCCTATTTAGAGAATTTTTATACGTTACTCGTTAAAAATAGACTTTCTAGTAAATTTTGTTTTTGTTTTTTTAACTAAAGAATACCCTAAGGGTACCGCAAGGATGGCAGGAGTCGGGGTCTCGGCCTTCCGGGGAACTACGGACTATTTCCCCCCCTCCGGGGAAGGTCTCCGGAAGCCCCCGCTCTTTGGTATTTGGGTGTCGCGGGGGTTTCTCCGCCCCTCCCCTTCGGGGTATGGAAAACGTCCCCCCCTGTGTTCCCAGTCGGCTCGAGCCCCCTACATTGCCGTGTAATACCTTTACAAATAATATATATATATATATATATATATATATATATATATACATATATCGGCATATAGTTGAAGAAGAAGTATATATATTATATGTTATATCTTTATATATATATATATATATATATATATACTATGTCCCCCGCCGGCTCGAGCTCCCTCCAAAAAAAAAAAAAACTTTTTTTTTTTTTTTTTTTTTTTTTTTTTTTAACATTTTTCCTATCCATAATTATTTCCATTATGATTCCTAAAATGTATTCCTTTTCGCTGTAGCTATTGTAGTTTTTGAGATATAATTTTTTTTTTTTACAGTTTCCGCAATAAATTTTTTTCAGGATTCCAATCAATGTATTCCTTTTCCCCTGTAGCTATTGTAGTTTTTGAGATATATATATATATATATATATATATA
>JABUQX010050689.1:40000-42500 GCA_015478945.1 Trachelipus rathkii
TGACGATTAATTGAAAAAAACTATTTTTAAAATTTCTCTCTCTCTCTCTCTCTCTCTCTCTCTCTCTATCTATATATAGAAGATGATATAAGGTATGATAGTATATATATACATATATATATATATATATATATATATATATATATATATGGATATTACTATATATATATATATATATATATATATATATATATATTAGTGACAGGAGCGCCAGGGAGTCTAACCTCCTGAAATTATTTTTAGTGCCTACAAAATTTGAATAATAAGTCTCAATACTTTATTAGTCTAACAATAATAATAATAATAAATATTAATTTTAATAATGACTTTATTAATACAATAATGTATGCATTTTAATAATAATAATAATAATAATAATAATAACAATAACAATAACAATAACAATAACAATAATAATAATAATAATAATAATAATAATAATAATAATAATAATAATAATAATAATAATAATAATAATAATAATAATAATAATAATAATAATAATAATAAATTAATAATAACAATAGTTAATCAATGAAAATGAAAAGTATTTATTAATGGAAATTAGGCGACATGTTTGTGGTCCGTAACGATTTCTAAGGTCAAGTGGCTGTTCCTCATATATGTATAAAATATTTAGGACTTAAATGTAAGGTTTTCAAGTTTGCAGATGATAGCAAATTGGCTACCTCAGTTAGGAATAATGATGGATGTATAAAGATTTAAAAGATAATGAGGGAGCTGTAATCGTTGATGGGATGAGCAGGTTCATTCCTTCTTCAGATAAATTTTTCTTTCCTTATTCATTCCTTCTAAAACTAACTTTCTTCATAATCCATGGTTCGATCGTGCTTATTCTTGGCCATTCAGGCTAGAGACAGTGCCTATCGAGTGTGGAAAATTCTCGTTCTCCCCATCTACCTCGCTATTTTTCATTCATTAGAAATCGTTGCAGGGATACTCTTCGACGAGCAAAGCTGGTTTTCATCAAAGCAGCATGGAACTCTCCCGCTCCTCCTATCGACAAAATTCAGCCCAGCAATCTTCGTAATCTTCTCCGTATTATTTGATCTGACTATTGTAAGCGCTACCTCCAACTGAAAGGGCTAATCTCTTCGGCCCCTAGCTCAACTATCTATACTTTCTATGTCTCAATACCAGCACTTTCCCTCAGTGTTGGAAGCCTTCATTACGTCCAACCTATTCCGAAAAAGGAAGCTTCTCTGATCCTTCTAACCATCGCCCTGTAAAGCCTCACTTGTATTTCTAATTCCAAGACTTTAAAACTCTTCTTAACTATCACTCTAGGATTATCTCTGAATTGACTTATCGCTAGTACGGCTTTGCCAGCACGAAGTCTACTAAGGATATATTCTATCAAAACCGATTTATGGTTTTTCGCTCTAGGGAACAACGGGGAGATTTTGCAGGTTGACATATCCAAAGCATTTGACCGAGTATGGCACGCGTCACTGCTCTCCAAGCTCCCTCCTTTGGGTTTCCTCCTTCTCTTTGCTTACTTATGTCTAGTTTTCTTTCAAATCGCTCAATATCGGGGCTGTTGTTGATGGGGCGACTTCTTCTTCTTTCTTCTTCTGTCAATAGTGGTGTTCCTCAGGGTTCTGTCTTATCTCCTACTTTATTTCTACCTTTCATTAATGATCTTCTCACCTGCACCTCTAACTTTATCCACTCGTATTCCGATGACTCGACCATTCATTCTTTAACTCATATCAATTTTACTCCCACTTTTACTTTCTCGTCTTAATCTTTCCGATTTTATTCTCGCTGATGGATAAAAATAATCAGAAATCTTGCAATTCTTTAAAACCCTAAATCTCAAATTTTCTCCAAAATAATTTCTAACTTTCCTGTCCCTTTCTGACGGTTCTGTCGTTCTCCTGTTGAAATGTAAACATCCTTGGCCTTAATATGAAAAATGTCTTGGAAACCTCACATCACAATGGTTGCTAGGGCGGCCTCAAAGAACTGGAAGTTCTGTTTAAGACTGTGAGAATTTCCTCCTTTTCCTCAGTTGCTCCAGAAGTCTCATCCCCGCCATCATGTAAGTGGAGTACTTCACATCTGAGGGGGCGGTTTCACCTGGCTTTTGACAGGGCCTGAGCCGCGTGCAGCTGCAAACCGTTCTGCACTTCCAAGTTCACTTGACCCTCTATCTTTGCAAGGATGTTGGTGCTTTATCTCTATCCCAGGCACCGCAAGTGCTCGAGGAAACCTGGTCACCGCGTCACCACCTTACGACGCCTTCGTAGCATGGGTCAGGTGCTTTCGCATCTTCTTCTACTGAGCATTGTGACATTGGTAACTCCAGGCTAGAATGTTGTGGTGGCCTTCTTCCACCACCTCTGTTTGCAATTTTCTCCATCTTCTGTAGAAAATTCCATCACGAATCCCTTCACTTCTTAAAGCTTCCAGGCCTGTGCTCATATGCATCAAAGCAGAGGGTGAACCCTCGAGAGCACACACCCTCCTCTGAATA
>JABUQX010050690.1:0-10000 GCA_015478945.1 Trachelipus rathkii
GTTGTACTTCGTTCCATTGGAATTTGAGTGTTTAACCGTTTCGCATTTATCGTGAAACACTCGCGTTGCACGCCGCTTCATAAAGTAAATATATAATTAAAGTAAATAAATAAATAAATAAAAACTAAAATAAATAATAAATTAAATTAACAAATATGGAAAAAAAATTAACAAATAAATAGACATGCTTTATAAAACAAAATTCTAAATAATTTCCCAAACCTCGCAGGTGCAAAGTTACAAGAGCTACAATCTTGCTCCCATACCAAATTGCTAGAAATCATTCCATTATTTTTAAAAATTTTAACGATCTATTTTAGGTCTATAAAAAGGAAGCGGCCCACAATATCACATGTTTGCTTTCTTAGTTATGACATGCTTTATAAAACAAAAGTCAAATTAAATTCCCAAACCCCGTAAGTACAAACTTATAAGAGCTACAATCTTGCTCCTTTAATAAAATTTTCCGAAAGAATTCCATTATTTTTTAACTTTTTAACAATATAGTACTGGTCTATCAAATGAAACGTCCCACATCCACATATGCTGTCTCTCTTACGAACATTTTTTATAAAGTAAAATTATTAATAATTTCCCAAATATCGTAGGTGCAAGGTTATACGAGTTGCAATCTTGCTCCTATAATCAAATTGCTAGAAATCATCTAATTATTTTTAAAAATTTTCACGATCTATTTTAGGTCTATAAAAAGGAAACGACCCACATTAAGACATATTGGTTTTCTTAGTTAGGGCATGCGTTATAAAACAAAAGTGTAATTAATTCCCAAACCCCGTAGGTATAAAGTTACAAGAGTTACAATCCTACTCCTATAATAAAATTTTTCGAAATCATTCCATTATTTTTAAAATTTTTAACATCCCAATTTAGGTCTAAAAAGGAAACGGCCCTCATTAAAACATGTCGGATTTCCTAGCTAGGACATGCATTATAAAACAAAGGTCGAATTAAATATCCACACCAAGTGGGTATAAAGTTAAAAGTTACAATCAAGCTCCTGTAATCAAATTTTCCAAAAAAAAAAAACTCCATTATTTTTAAAACATTTTAGCGACCTAATTTAGGTCCATGAAAAGAAACGGCCCACATCAAGATATGTTGGCTCTCTTATTTAGGACGTGCTCTGTGAAATAAAATTCTAAATAAATTCCCAAACCCGTAGGTACAAAGTTACAAGAGTTACAATCTTGCTCCTTTAATCAAATTTTCCGAAATTATTTCTCAATTCTTAACTTTTAAACGATCTCAATTAGGTCTTTAAGATAAAACGGCCTACATCCAGATATGTTGCCTCTATTACATGGGATATGCTTTAGGTAATTGTTTAGTATTGGTGACTCGAGTTCACGTACATAGTATATTAAAATTATAAACATTTCATTTACAAAAATGGTTTTAAAAAATTATTTGAAGTTTTTTTTTACGCATTTGAGCTTATTTTGAGTTAATATTTTCACTAAAAATATTAATATTAACGCTCTGAAAATCATAACAATTCGGTTTTTTCCGTTCGTGTAGGGATAATGAATAACTGTTGAAATGAGTTTCAGATTTTCGATACATCGATATCGATATTATTTTTTTATAATCGATTTTTTTCACTAATTTCGAGGAATCGATATTATAGACATAGTGTACGTAAATAGTATCAAAGAAATATAAAAATTTGTAAAACAATATTTGTGCGTAATATCATAGTTTATTATATTATTAAGTTAAAGCAAATGGAAAAAAAACCCTTTCCTTTTTCAGGAAGAAAACAATCACGATTTATGAATGAAGTTGTAAAATAGTAATCAAAAATTTCCGTAATTACCCTATATTTCGGGGAAATTTTGAAAACTTAGGGTGAATAGTTTAGGGAACATTCGAATAACAAAATGCGATAAAATAATTAATTATTTACTTTTTTTTAATGAAATTCAATTTATTATTAAATAATAATAAAAAAAAAGATTGAAAAATACCAGTAGGCCTATATGATATTGTGACGTTTGAAATAACATTATCTAAAATGCTATTGATCGCATATATTATTAGCTTAATCGATTTTTGTTTCTGTATATATATATATTTTGTTTCTGTATGTATATATATATATATATATATATATATATATATATATATATATATATATATATATATATATTTAACATATTTATTTATATATATATATATATATATATATATATATATATATATATATATATATATATATATATATATATATATATATATATATATATATATATATATAATATTCTATATATATATATATATATATATATATATATATATATATAATATTAATTATACAAAACTTAGATATATAAAAAAACATATGAATACTAAATATATATGTATATATATATATATATATATATATATATAACTATATATATATAAATATATATATATATATATATATATATATATATAAATATATAATAGATATATATATGTATATATATATATATATATATATATATATATATATATATATATATATATATATATAAGTTCAATAGTTCTGACTCTGAGTGCCCTAATTTTATTTATTCCTTTATTAAAATGGATTTGAAACTATATTGATGAATTTATGTATTATATAAATGAAATATACTAATCATTAATTAGGTGATAATTAAGATTAATTATTAATTTAAAAAATTGCCTATTAAGTCCAAAAAATCATGATTTTTTTGATTTATTAGGCAATTTTTTTTGTAAATTACTAATTAGTCCTAATTATCACCTAATTAGTAATGTTTTGTAAATATAATTAGTTTAGTTTAAGTTATTTAAATTATATATATATATATATATATATATATATATATATATATATATATATATATATATATATATATATATATATATATATATATATATATATATAATATATATATATATATATATATATATATATATATATATATATTATATAAACTATAAATAATATACACATATATGGAATATGATTATATGGTATTGCGATATTTGTATTTTTACTCACCTGTTTTTGCTCTTTATACTTGATACAAAAATTTTCAGTTTGAGGAATAAAATATTTTGAATTAAATTGCCGAGACCAATTTTAACTCTGAAGCTTTCATTTTATCTGGTTCCTCTTTTGTTTACTTCTGTATAGTAACACATAATACTATGGAACAAGTTAGCAATAATATTTTAAATATGATTATTTTATTTTATAGATAGCCAATATTTAGTTTTTAACTAAATTAATTTTTAGTAAAAGTTACTTCGTGATCACGTACGATCATACAGACTCAATAGGTCCATGTGGCATCTCACTGTCTCTATTTTTCTAATGCTCTAAAACGTTCTAATTAATTTTTTATTTTTATTTTAAATGTATTTATATTTAGAGATTCTTATTATTTCTCGCCATCCTCCTGTAGGCGTTCGCACCTGTCCTGCAAGAAGCTCCTCCATCCTTCCCTTTCCACCTCCTCCGTAGTCATTTCCCTCCTCAACACCATCCCTCCACTCTCCTCCTTCCCTCCGGCTGCCACTCATACCTTTTAGCACACCTATTTGCGCCCATTCTCTTCGCCATATCAATCTTAATACTCTCATTTCGCGTGCCTGCACTTTAATTTTAACTTTTGTATTAAGTGTTCATGCCTCATGTTAGTACGGGACTCATAATGTTTGTGTATATCGTTGTCTTGACTTTCCTCGGTATTTTCCGATCCTTGAGCAAAGGGTATAACGAAGCAAAAGTCCTATTAATATTTCTAATTATATGGTTCAGCTCCTGGAACATGTCCTTTCTTACTCCACTATACACTCCCAAATATTCAAACTGTTCCGCCTGTTTCAATATTTCCCCCTCCAGTTCTATATTTAACTCCTCCTGCTCCCTACTAACCATCATAACCTCCGTCTTCCCCTTATTGATTTTCATTCCTTTCTCCATCAGCACCTCGTCCCACACCACTATAAACCTCTGCAGAGCCTCGCTTGACTCCCGAGACCAACGCCTGATCATCAGCGTATCTAAAGATTTCTCTATCCACTCTTTCCTGTACGACCTTGCCACAATAGTCCATAAACGTTATGAACATTTTTGGGGAAGTTCTCCCTGTTTTACACATGTTGCTATTCCAAACCAGCTACTACCATCCACCTATGTTTTCACCTTGCAACAACTGTCCACATACGTGCATTTATTGCTCTTATTAGCTTAGTAGGCACCCCATACTCCCTAAGATTCTCCACAAAATCTCCTTCAGCGCACTGTCGAATACCTCTTCTAAATTGACAACGAAAAATTGCCAAGCATGAAGGATTAAAACAAGATCTATGGTATAATTAGTTATCTTTCCATAACGTGTTATTTTACACAAACATTACCTAAATCTTTCATAGTTCTCCTCTAGATGCTTCTTGCGACTTCTTTGGCTACATACAATTCTTTAAACGCTTTTATAAATGTAACTTTACGAGATATTGCTGGCATTAAAACTGCAATTTACATTAAATATAGCAACCAAGTTGCTAGGATGATTCAGCAAATTCAAGATATTGTGGCATTTTACTGATGCCTTTCGTTTTGATGAGCAGGTTCATTCCTTCTTCGACTAAATCTTTCTCTCTTCATAATCCATGGTTCAACTGGGCTTGTTCTCTGGCCATTCAGGATTGAGACAGTGCGTATCGGGAGTGGAAAAATTTTCGTTCTCCTATCAATCTAGCTAATTTTTCTTCAGCTAGAAATCGTTGCAGGGATACTTTATTGAAATATCAAATATTGCAGGTAAATAACAGGAACTATAAAATAGGAAATTTGGAAAATTATAATAAAGAAAAAAATATATTTCATGTTACAAACAAACTTGAGCAATATATATATAATATATATATATATATATATAATATATATATATATATATATAAAAAATAGTGTATATTATATATATTATATATATATATACATTTTATATATATATATATATTATATATATATATATATATATATATATATACCGTAAAATGGGGTAATTCGGTCCACATGGGGCAATTCGGTCCAGTGGCTCAAAATAGCCTTTACAATGTAAAATATATCTTTAAAGATGTAAAATAATGTGGTTTTATGTCTTAGGTATTATTTTTTTATGAAACCTTTAACTTAAGTCCATTAATTTTGTGATTTTTTTTTCCTGAGCACTATAAAATCGGGTAAATTTTAGGCCTATTGCTAAGAATCATACAGGTCAAAATAATTGTACTACATTATTGGTACCAAGATATAGTACTTAAAAATAGTTCATAACCTTAATGCAATCGTTGGAGTCATTCAGGCAAGAGATAAATATGTTTTATTATAAAAATTGTAACATGGGGCAATTCGGTCCAGGTTTAAAAATTTGTGTGGGGCAATTCGGTCCACATTGAAATCTTCATTAAATTAATTTTTTAATACTCTTTTACAAAAAGATTGAATATAAGTTTAAAATAATTTTTTTACCACTTTTACAGCAAGATATGGTAGGTTAAAGTTTTTCAACGTATGGCCTAATTATTTGTACACATTTTCAGCAAGATGGTTCATACTTACGCAAAAGTAAAACACAGCAGGATACTCTGATGATGATGTTGCCATGAGTCTTACGCCGTTTTCGTTTTTGCATTGGTGCTTACGAAACGTAATATGCCTGAAACGCTCGAGTTTGCGTTCATTTTTGTCAAACAGCGTTTGCGTTCGTTTTTGTCAAACAGCGCAAAATCGTAAAAAAAACGCTCACCAAACTTAAAGAATTTCCTTAATTCTGTATATAGAATAAAAAAGAATAGCAACCTTACAGAATTAAGGAAATTCCTTAAGTTCGGCGAGCATTTTTTTACGATTTTGCAGTTTGACAAACACGAACGCAAACTCGAAAATTTTATTACGTTTTTCGACCAAAATTTTTTTCTTAAAATAATATTGTAATACCATTATGTTTAAAATGAAAACTAGACTATCATAGTTTATCAAATAAAACACTTTAAATGAGGATTCTTAGGGATGTGAAAATTTTAAAGTGGACCGAATTGCCCCACCCCCAAAATCGTGGTCCACGTTACTTATCGGCTTCTAACAATATAATCCTAAATTATATATACAAATACAATTATACTAATTCTACCTACCTCCACCCCCCTTACATATAAAAATTTTTTTTTTCAAAATAAAAATAAAAATAGTCCCCATAAACCTTAGCATTTTGAGTACCAGAAATTTTGGACCGAATTGCCTCCATTTTACGGGTGTATATATATATTATCTATATATATAATTATATATATAATATTATATATATTATATATATATATATATTATATATAATATATATATATAATATATGTATGTATATATATATATATATATATATATATATATATATATATTATATTATATATATATATATATATATATATATAATATATATATATAATCCTCACAACCTTCTCTCTGAGCCTCACGAGACCGCGACACAATGTGGGGTTCAATCCTTGGCCCAGGTGGGCCACAACCATACCCTTCACAAACCAGGCCATTCACTCCTATTATGCATTTCTTCTCGTCTCTGCCAAACCCGCATTCCTCTCCTACAGGCATTTCTTTACCCACTTCACTCCACTTTTTCTTTCAGTCTTCCAGATGGTCGATTTCCCACCACTATACATCCGCTTAACAACCAACTATACATTCATACTTTTCCCACATGACCAAACATCCTCAACGTACTTTCATTTATTCTCTCATTTACTCTTTCTTCACACCACGCAACTCCCTAATGCGTTAATTCCTCTTTTTATCATTTCTTCTCCTAAACCGCCCTTAAGATTGTCCATCTAAACACAATGTACTTTAGATCTATATTCTTATCCAGGCCATAGTTTCACTACTATACAAGTACACAGGTAACAACATACCCTCATGAAAGATCCTAGCGCACTCCAAGACTTAGTTCCTTTACATCCACGCAGGATATAATTGGTCCTAGCCACCTACCTACCGATTCAACAAATTTTCCTACTACATCTCTGCAAATCATCGTTCCGTTTTCATCCAACATATATCCTAAATATTTAAACTCAGCCCACTTGCTCCTGTTGTTCACTATCCTCGCCATTGTTCAACTTCCTCTATTTTGATGAACCTATAAAAGAAAGAAAAATTGTATATTTTTCCAATAATAACTCCTAAATGAAATTTTACATTAAACATTTCGATTAGATAATTAAATATTTCAGCAATTGTGAATATATGAAGTTAACAGTAGAAGTCTAGGAACCCGAACTAATAAATAGTTTTTAGAATTGGCTAGGATAAGTATTTGACTGAAAAATCTTATTATATCTTTCGAAATTAAAATGGCGATGCTTTCTAAAAGCTGTATTTATATACTTCATGTCCCTGGACTACTGCCGCTAACTGTACACTAAGAAACATTTTTAGCTTTGGTAGAGAGATTTGGCAGGTTGTGTAAAAGGAGGGGTTTGAAGGTAAAAGCAGATAAGAGTAAGGTTATGGTTCTGAGTGAGGACAATCCTCCGTGTGAAGTTATATAAGATGGTGAGCAGCTGGAACAAGTGTCTGAGTTTAAATTATTTAACTATAATGTTTTAATGAAAAGGGAACTGATGGTGCAGAGTGTAGTAGGAAAGTTGTGAATGGCAGGAAGGTGGCTGGTGCATTAAAATTCGTTGTGGATGTAAAGGGACTAAATGTTGAGTGCGCTAGTCTTACTGAGGCATGTTGTTACCTGTGTTTAATGTATAGTTAGTGAACCTATGGTCTGACTAAAGAGGTAATATAGATCTAAAGTCAATGTGTTAGATGTACAATCTTAGGGCGTGTTAGGTGGTGAGAAGAATTGATAAAATGAGGAATAAACGTATTAGAGAAGTTGTGTGGTGTGAAGAAAAGGGATAAATGAGAGAGAATAAATGAAAGTAGTTGAGATGGTTTGGTCATGTGGAAAAAATGAATGATAATCGTTGGTTTTAAGCGGATTTATAAGTGGTGTGTGTGTTGGGATCAACTGTCTGGGAGACAGAAGAAAAAGTGGATTAAGTCGGTAAAAGGAAATGCCTGGAGGAGAGAAAGTGAGTTTGGTAGAAATTTTTGAGTATAAATATATTTTGATATTTACAAAGACCGGTTCAGTGATAAAATAATAATAATAATAATAATAATAATAATAATAATAATAATAATAATAATAATAATAATAATAAAATAATATAATATATCAATTACATAAAGAAGACTATACAAGTTATTAAATGTTATTTTTCTAAAAGTTCTTTATTTGGTTTATAGTCTTTATATTACCCCACAATGTATGTTTGTTTTTCTTATAGAATAGTTAATTGGAAAAGATGGACTTACTTATTCCTACCTTAATTGCAGTCATGGATGTCATTGTTAGTCAGTCACTGGTTAAGTTGTATTGCGCTCCTTAGGAGACCGGGAATTACTCTTGGCAGTATAACGGATATTCTTTTGTTGATGTTATACAGCAGTTGATTTGTGCTGGACAATTGGTTCTTCCAAGACAGGGGTTATACCTTTCAATAATATATAATATATATATATTATATATATATATATATAATATATATATATATAGATATATATAATAATATATTATATATATATATATATTATATATTTTATATATATATATATATATATATATATTATATAATATATATATATCATCTTCCAAGCTTCTCCAAATTGTGGGTGAGGTGCGCAGCATACACCGGAAAAAGAAAAGTAGTAGAAGAACATGACAAATTGAAAAGAAACCCCCCTCCCCTTACCCTTAAGTGAGAGAACTTGTCACATCCAGAAAAAAAAATCAACCATTGGGCTTCACAAGAATGCGACACTCTCATGGTGGTACCTGGTCAATGTAGAATTTATCCCTTGGGCCTGGAGTCTCCAAACTATACCCCTTCACAAAACCCGGCCATTCACTGCTATTATGAACTTTCATCTCACCTCTGCCAAACTCACATTCCTTTAAATTCTTGCAATACATTTTTATACAAGGTATAATATCTCAACAACAATTATTCCTTTCTATTTCTATTTCTGGTCAGAATTTTATGACAGACAAAAAAAAAAAAAAAAAAAAAAAAAAAAAAAATTCAATAATTAAATTATTAAAAATTTAATTTAATAGGAAAAAGGTTTTTTTTTTTAATTTTTTAAAAAAAATTTGACTAATTTTTTTTTTTTTTTAAATCTGGGTTAAAAATGAGAATACGTTGTAGGTTGAGTAGAAAAAAATTATCTTCATTTTCAATATTGCCTATGATCTCATTTAATTCAGAATAATGTAACCTTTTTAGGGGGAAATAGATATAAAATTTGACAAAGAAATAATTCCATTCTAGAATGAATTCAGAAAATTGTATTATATAATGCAGATTTTGAATATGAATATCTTGCTTTATTACAATTTTATATGTATGATGAATATTGCTTTTGTTTTCACAGAAAAAAAAGATATTACATACACCTATTAGATTCTCAATGTGGCTTGTGATTATATACTGCTTAAGAGTTTTTCTACTTTGATAGACTAAATTTGAAAAATCTATTTATTCAGATCTTCAAATTTGAAAAAAAAAAATTTAAAAGGAAACCAACATGAAAAATTTTCTTCCTAAAAAAAAAAAAGAAGTGTGATTGAAGTTATTAATGCCAAAATTCTTAATCATTGTGAAACACACAGTTCTGCAGCAATAATAAAAAAATTTGTAAAAATTTTTCAGATTTATATAAAATTATGACAAATTTATTATAATATGCAAAATTTGATTTAGAATTTTATTTCTCTAAAGTTTTTCTAGATTGGAATCCTTTGTCTGATTTCAGATATCTTCTTTCTAAAATTTGAAACATTATTCTGAAGTGAATGAGGGAATATAAAAAGTATGGAAATAAACA
>JABUQX010050690.1:25000-31030 GCA_015478945.1 Trachelipus rathkii
AATGGAATATATATAATAAATTATTTTAATAAGAAAATGCAAACTTAAAACTACTCTGACATATAAAAGAAAAAGAATAAGTATCACTGAACATTTTAATTTCTAAACGCAAAACATATCACTGAATAAACTAATTTCTAAACGCAAAACATATCACTGAATAAACACGTTTGATTTAAACTTCGTTAGGTACCTACCCAAAATGCATACGAGGTAATAAAAGGTGGTTTTACACAGCAACTTCTTTAAGCAGTACAAATTGATCACCAAACACTGCTTTATAATTTGCTGAATGCCATAAACTTCTAGAAGGACTTTGAACACAATTCAGGATCGAAGAAGACGGAGAAAAAGCAATTACGTGATATCTAAAATGGCGGCGCAGAGAAGAAGGCGGAGCGATTGCAGCGCCACCAAAACAGCGGGAAGAAGCAAAAAGAGAGAGAGAGAGAGAGAGAGAGAGAGAGAGAGAGAGAGAGAGAAGAGAGAGAAGAGAGAGAGAGAGAGAGAGAGAGAGAGAGAGAGAGAGAGAGAGAGAGAGATAAGAAGGCTACAGTACCCCCCCTTCTGTAGTGGAACGTCACAGAAATTAAGGAGAGAACCGAACAACCGGACGTAAAGGTCTCCCAAAACGCGAAGTAGAACACGGTCGAGAAGAACCAGGACTCGAAGGAGATGGAAGAACTGAAGGGGCTGGAGGAAGTTGAGAGACCGGAAGAGCTGAATCAGAAACTGTGGGGGAAAGCGGAAGAGGCGGTATGTCAGGAGCAGGTGTCGATGGGGACACACGAGGAACGATGGGTAAGAAGGGGGTAGAGGAACTAGGAACGGGATGTGAAGAACTAGACGGAGGAGGTGCGGGCGGAGGTAGGTGACAAGGCGGCGACGGAGCAGGCGGAATAACAGGTAGCAATGGAGTAGAGCGTGGAGAAACCTGGGGTGCAGGAAATGGAGAAGGAGTGATCGAAGACACAGGATCGGTGTCTAAAAAGGCAGGCTTGATCCGATCAACCGAAACGTTCTCCACTTTAGTCCCCTTTTGCAGTGAGAAATACTTACGATGGCGCTGTAACACACGGAAAGGTCCATCATATCGGGCCTGAAGTGGACCCCGATGCGAGTCGTGACGGACCAACACGTGTGTACAGGAGTCGAGTTCAGCTGGTATATACGTGGCACGACGAGACTGACGAGGTAAGGAAGGCTTCCACGAATCAGCACACTGACGAAGACGGGCAAGGAATGTATGCTGATTGGAAGAGGTAGGCGAAGGAAGAATGAATTCGCCGGGAATGCGAATAGAAGAACCGTAGACCAGTTCAGCTGATGAACATTGGAGTGTCCTCTTTTATAAGAAGTTCGATGGCCGAGGAGTAACAAGAGGAAGCGGTTTCAGACCAAATTATTTTCGGGTTCCTCCGTTGCCATAAAGGAACCCTTAAGCTGACGGTGACCTTTCTCTCATGCCCTGAGCGCATAGGGTGGTAAGCGCATGAACGGAGACGCTTAGAGCCAATGAGGACCATGAGGTCTTTCCATAAATAAGACTCGAATTGGCGGCCTTGGTCCGTTGAAACCGAAGACGGAGTGCCAAATCTCGCTATCCAATTAAATAGAAAAGCCTGAGCAATGGTCTCACTAGAAGTATCTCGAAGAGGGATGGCCTCGACCCACCGGGTGTAGCGGTCAATGCAAGTGAGAATGTGGGTGAAACCATTTGAGGAAGGCAGAGGTCCGACCAAGTCAATGTGGACTTGGTCGAAGCGTTGTCCCGGAGGAAGAAATTGATCGACAGGAGCGTTCGTATGCCTGTGAACTTTGGACCGTTGGCAGCTAAGGCACTGGGAAGTCCACAGTTTAACGTCCTTAAGAAGTGACGGCCAGACGAAATGTTTGCCGATCTTTACCTGCGAACCTTTTACACCAGGATGCGAAATATCGTGTATGGTGTGAAATACAAGACGACGCATGGGAGTAGGAACGACAGGACGAGGCAGACGAGAAGACATGTCACAAAGAAGTGGAAATTGGAAACCAAATACCTCTACGCTCTGAATGTCGAAGGTAGAATTGGCTGGGAAAGTAAATTCCTCCAGCTGTTGAAGACGGGACATCTCCTCATAGTTGATAGAAGGAAGAGGAGAAATGGCATTAATGCGGGAAAGGGCATCAGCGGGAATATTCTCAGCACCTTTAACGTGACGAATGTCGGTGGTGAACTGAGCGATAAACTCGAGATGACGGGCCTCGCGAGGTGATTGTTTAACAGTAGAGGCAGTGATAGCATGGGTGATAGGCAGGTGATCGGTAAGAATATGAAATTCTCGCCCCTCAATAAAATAGCGAAAGTGTTTGATGGCGAGATAAATGGCCAGCAATTCTCTTCCGAAGGCACTGTACCGAACCTCGGGAGGTTGGAGTTTCCTAGAAAAAAATGCTAAAGGACGCCACTCACCATCAAGAAATTGCTGTAGAACAGCGCCCACCGCATAATCCGAGGCATCGGTATGAATCCGAGTTGGTGCAGTGGTAGAGGGGAAGACGAGAAGAACGGAGGAAGCCAGGGCTTCCTTGATGGAGGTGAATGCATGGCGAGCCTCGTCGGTCCAGTCAACGGTGACAGAGGCCGAAGAACCTTTCCGAGAGGGCTTGAGAAGAGCGTTAAGAGGACGAAGTATCTCTGCCGCCGACGGGATGAATCTGTGATAGAAATTAATCATACCGAGAAAACGACGGAGTTGACGCTGTTTAGAAGGAAGGGGGAAGGAACGAATAGCAGAAACACGCTCGTCGAGAGGACGGACTCCCTCGGAAGAGATGGTGTGTCCAAGAAAGGTCAAGGAAGGAACACCGAACACACACTTCAAGGAATTGACGCGTATGCCGTACTCACTCAACCTTGCGAACACCTGTCGAAGATGAGAGATGTGCTCTTCAGGAGAGGAACTGGCGATGAGCAGGTCATCGATGTATGCGAAAACGAAAGGCAGACCACGTAGGACGGAATCGATAAAACGTTGGAACGATTGGGCGGCGTTCCGGAGACCGAAAGGGGTTCGTAAAAACTCGAAAAGCCCAAATGGGGTGATCACCGCGGTCTTGTGGATGTCAGCAGGACGGACTGGTATCTGGTAAAATGCCTTCACAAGGTCTATTTTGCTGAAAATGGTGCATCCAGACAGGTTGGCAGTGAAATCCTGTATGTGTGGAACAGGATACCGATCTGGGCGAGTGATGGCGTTAAGGCACCGATAGTCACCGGTCGGACGATAATCTCCGTTAGGTTTTAAGACAAGGTGAAGAGGGGAAGCGTAGTCTGACTTAGAAGGGCGGATGATGCCTTGCTTAAGCAGAGAGTCGAACTCCTGTTTAGCGGCCTGAAGTTTGTCCGGGGCAAGACGACGAGCGTGGGAGAAAGGAGGCCTCCCGTTCGTCTCAATGTGATGTACAACATTGTGCGTAACCTCCGGAAGAGCCGAGATAGGAGAGACAAGATTGGGAAACTCTGAAAGGAGAAGAGATTCATAAGGGGTATCACCTGCAGGAAGTTGGATTCCACTGACGGAAGAGGTAGCACGAATGCAAGCGGAAGAGAACTGAGTTTCAAAATCAATAAGACGGTTATGGTGCAAGTCCACGAGGATATTAAAGTGAGAAAGAAAGTCCGCGCCAATGATGGGGAGAGTAACATCTGCGATTACGAAGTTCCACAAAAAATCGCGGCGAAACGAAAGGGTAAGATGCAATTGTTTCGTGCCATACGTGTTAATGATGGAACCGTTTGCGGCTTGTAATGAAGACAAGGGTTCAATAGCCCGGTTTTTCTGTAGGAAGGAGCGAGGTAAAATAGAAAAGGAACTACCCGAATCGATCAAAAATGACAATGCAGTGGATGGATCATATACACAAAGCAGGTTGGACGCAGGGGGTACCACGCCGTGCGTATTTACGACGTGGTAGGCGAGTTTAAAGGTTCGTATGCACAGGGTTTGAGGCAAGTGCGGGTCTGGTCTCCCCAACGTTGGTGGTTGCGACACACACCTTGCTGATTGTGAGACGGAAAAGGTGCGGGAGAACCTTGAGAAGACGATTGAGCAGCAGCAAATTGACGAGACGGAGTGGGGGAACGACGGAAAGAACGACGATGTTGAGAGGAAGAACGAGGGTAATGGCCATAAGGAATAGATGGTACAGGCATAGGATACGAGAAGGAAGAAGGTGTAGGTGAAGGATAGAAAGGTGGTGAAGTATAAGTAGGGGAAGAAATTGGGCGAGTCTCCAGGGATCGAATCCTATTAGTGAGGTCAAGGATAGTATTCTCCAGAACCTGAATACGTGACTGCAGATATGCAATGTCAGTAGGCGGAGATCTAACTGCGTTTATGGAACTTGTTGCTTGCGGAGTGGTAATTGGTTGCGAACTAATATCTAATGGCCCACTCGAAACAAATGAGGCTTGGGGCAGTACGTTTGCGGTCGTTAGAGGTTTAGCCTTACAAATTCTATCGGCGTATGTTGCCAACTCCTGCAAAGGGCTGTTGGGATCCACGGTTGCGAGCTGCAACTGCATTTCAGCGGGCAGCTTCTGCAGAAAGAGATGGCGTACTATATTTACACAATTTCCAACTGGCGGGCCATCCAGTAGTCCCAACATATCTGATAGCAACACAGAGGGCAGCCTGTCGCCCAAAGACTCGTTTGTTAGAAGCTTCTTTACCTTTTCGGCATCAGTTTCACCTAACCTTGATAAAAGTTCAGATTTGAGTTGTGTATAAGGCTGGTTATGTAGGTGCAGCTGCGGCAAAACATCCTTCAGCCTCTGCAACACCTTAACTGGCAGAATATTAAGGAGGGCACGAAAACGCGCTGTTTCCGTCGTGGCCTCTAACTGTAATTCTAATAAAGTAAAAGTTAAATCTAAGTCATTTTCAATGAATTTTCCAGTGTATGTTGCGTTTTCTCTATTTGCAGGAGCCGGAGGTGAAGAAGTGATATTTGAATCACTGTTAGTTGCATTATCTGGAGGAGACATTCTCGTAATATTTATAGCAGCAATGTGAATTAAAAAGTAAAAAAAATATATATAATGCAAAAAATATGATCGCGTGGACAGAATGTACTGCCCAAAATAAATTATTGTTGTTAGACTAAATCTAAAAATGTTGTTGAAAATATATGATTAAAAAAATACTTAAAACTATCTAAAAAATAGAGAAGGCGACACACGGTCAGAGACCTTTTTAAACTACAAAATATAACCCGTTTATGGGGTCGTAAACACTAATAAATGTAGCCGCTTTTACGGGCTAATGTAATGGTAAAAAAATAAATCTGGGAATGGCCCAGAAAATAATGTAAAATAATGTTATAAAAAAAATATAAAATTGATATAAATGACTTTTTTTTTTTTTTTTAATTTTTCTGATACGTGAAACCGTCTGTAAGATTCGCTTGAGTATTGGATGCTGAAGGGAAAAACACTTGGAGGCTCCAGTAGGTTGAAGGTGGCTGAGTGTTGTAACTGTGGTCATAAACTCCGGGATCAACAAAATGAGGATCTGGGTGGATGTACCAAATCCTCTTTAGTAGAAATTGCAGCAAGGATTAGGAAGAGACCAGACAATTTCGAGATCCAAAAACCTATATTTAAAAACAATACATAAATAAATAACATGATACACAATATAACAACAATAAATACAATGAAAAATAACAATAAGATGAATAGTAAAAAATAATACTACTAGTTTATAAATGCTTGTGAAGGTTTCAAAAGAGATACAATTTTTAGAAAAGTTTCCCATATAAAATGTTTTCTTTCGCTCAAAAATAAAAAGGGAAACTATTATATTTTGGAACATGTATTTCGAATGGAATATATATAATAAATTATTTTAATAAGAAAATGCAAACTTAAAACTACTCTGACATATAAAAGAAAAAGAATAAGTATCACTGAACACTTTAATTTCTAAACGCAAAACATATCACTGAATAAACTAATTTCTAAACGCAAAACATATCACTGAA
>JABUQX010050691.1:0-33272 GCA_015478945.1 Trachelipus rathkii
CTTTAGTATAGAGACAGAGTAGCGTTTACCTCTTTGTTTTCAGTGTGGTTTAGGTTGGGTAGCCTCGTCCAATTTAACCTCAAATTTATTATATCAATTCTCGCGTTATGACTACTACTAAGTCATAAACTATTCTTTTATTCACCAAAACTTTCAATTTTTTTTATTATAAAACCTTCTAAGGTTGAAACTTTCCCCTCCCCTCAAATTAATTTTGAACTTCCCCCCTTAGGATTTCTTCTTTTTTTTATATTCCATATTTTAAGTAGTAAGTAATTAAAATGAAAATAATGGAATTAATTGAGAGATTGAAGAGAGATTAAGTGTGCCGATTTATCTTTCTTTTAATATATAATTATGCCCCAATTGATTAATCCATGTTAATACTAATGTGTTTACACGGCGGCTGAAAATTAGTAAATAAGGAACTATTTATTAGGTTCCATCATATTTAGGTAATTTCTTTTTGCATTCGAAATAGAATAGAAAATAAGTAAAAAAGTTAAATTTACCGAAATAAATTATTATTTACTCACTAAAAGATAACTATTTTACAAGTCCACGATTGTTTATGCAAAATGTGAAAAACATTGTGTAGTTTAAAAGGGATTTATTAAATTTCATTTTCCCTATTAGGGAATATCAATTACACGTTATCTAATTAATACAATAAACTCTATAAATTGTAATTTATTATAACTGGAAGTGCATTAAAAATATTAAGTTCAGGGTAAAATAGAATAATGATCTTTAAATAGATAGAAAAAAAATATGAAGAAATACATTTCAATATATGTCTATGTTAAATATACACAGAATAAATCTGTGAAATTTCAGTTCTAATGAATGTGAGATTCTTAGAACGAAGAAAGAAATGTTTTTTATGTAAATAATCAAATAAAATCACTATCATGAAGTTATCTAAAAAGTGGAATAGTATGGTAGAATTTTAATCTGATAAGTAAGTAAGTATATATTTATAAGTAGAATCTACTTATATATATAATAATTATAGCAGTAATATATATTACTAAATAATTTAACTTCTTCTATCATTATATATTCCTCATAATTTAGTTGTATATCATTATTTTTTTTGTGCCCACCTTAAACTTTTCAATACGTAAGTTATCCTTTTAAAATTAATTACTTGAATATATTTAAGAAATACTTGATAATGCTAAGTTATTCTCCGGTGTACATGTTTACCCATACAGATAACATTTCTAAGAGTCGTTGCCATAATTTTAAACATATTAGTTATTTTTAATTATCAAATATCTGAGGCAGTTTTATGTAATATTATATGGTGGGTTATGTACAATTTATAGGTAGCCCTAATCTTGCGGCATAAAGTATAAAACCGCAAAAACGTTTATCATTTATTGTTAATACTCTCAAAAGAAAATAATTTATATTAACCCCTAACATAATAAGATAACGGAAAAATAATAATAAAGTTAAAATTTGTTTAATTTTTTTAAGTTCATTTTTTATTTTTCGTAGTCCCATTAAAAATTTTGGGTGAAAGGCGTAGAATCCATGGTTGCCCAGGTATGGCTGGATAGATATATGTTCTTGCTTAATCTCCTCATGTAAAATCCGTTTGGATAATGAAAATTCCTAGCCATATTGACATATATGCACCTCCGGAAGTGGTCATGCTTTTCGTAGGAGTGGTAGAACCCATCGCTTTTCACCTATGTAATCAGTAAATTGCTATCGTTAGTGTAATTGTTTCTGGTCTCTTTAAATCTATATAAATAGTTAATATCGCCTGATTGGAGTGATGACAATATAGTGTTGCCCAGGTTACTTTCGAAAAAGTCCTTTTCAATAACTTCTAAATCCCTTTTTCTCGCCCTCTAGGCTGGTCTTCGCCAGTAACTCATACAATCCCATGGTTACTGCATAGGAAAACTATAGAGGAGTAAAAGAACTGCAGTAATACGCGCGCCGCTTTCCATAGGCCGCTCATTAAGGTTAAGCCGGCAGATCTTCGTTATTATATAATTCGGGAACTGATCTCATTTTTTAGCGTCAGGTATCGGGCATGGAAAATTCCTTTTCGTTCTCCTGGTTGTGTCTGTTCTGTAGATATTCACATTTCACACAATTGGTCTCCTAGTGTATTTGGAGCTGTCATCAATCTCCGTTCTGCTTTTATACCTCACCTCCTTTAGTCGTTTGTGTAAAATTGTTAGTCTATATCTCGCATGGATAGTCGTATGGCGACCAATCATAGTGAACTTCGTTATCGTCGGTCTCAAAAGGTGCCTGTCTTAAACCCTATTCTGTTAACACTTAAGGAACATTCCCTAATCCAAATATTCCTTGGACAAAATTGAAAGTTTTTAACTGTGTTCTTATTTGAGGTGTGTAAAAAGTCGAAAATCGATGACCATTTCTACAACTTAAAATGTAAAAATTTATTGCCGCAACCAAAACGCCTCAGATGAATTGGTCTCTGCATCTTTGTCTTCATTTGATTATATTTTTCGCTAGATATTTTATAAACATTCGCTTTTTGGCTGGCTAAGTTTAATCCGGAGCACTGTTAGGAGAAAACAGATCGCCCTATAGATGCGCAAGATAGATAGTACTCCATGCACTCTTGATTAATGACAACTTTTTGTAAATAATTCTTAAAAAACAATTTCCCATCCTACACTATGTGAAAGTTATTATGATTAATCCATTTTCTTTGTCCTCAATCCCTGATAAATTATGATCTGTCTTGTGGATTTATCATTTTACACAAGTCAAGTTATGGGGGTGTCAATTTTAACCCTAAAGGTATCATCTGTATCTCTCGAGTTCCCTGCAAAGCTAACTCTCACATTGTGTGATTTCGGCTAACATTGGTATCACTGAGGACCAATCCCTCAATTATTCCCATAATTCGGCCATTGCTTCCCCCTTCTTTTCATTCGTAAATGTAATTATAATCTAATCGTGGACATGATTCAATGAAGAGTTGTCTAATCTGTAGAGTTCTTATACAATCTGACCAAAATAACATATAATTAAAAATCACTCATTTATTTCTTTCCTTTGGCACAGGTGATCATATATAAACTTTGGAGCGCAAAATCGGGGTTAATGATAACGACGAATCCTGATGCACCTCGCCAAGTTCTATCCGCCTACCTATATCTTGCCTCTCCTTTCTGCAATCGATGTAGGCTCGTACTCAGGTGTTCACCATTGGGTCTTTTGGTAACTTGTGCAGTATGGTTAACGACAAACATGACCAATTAGTGCCATCGCGAGCATTTACTAGGGATGACGCGGGACGAGTCGATCAGAGTAGTAGATAGCGTTAGACACGGCACATTGAGGCGAGTCGGTCTAATTCTTCTTGTTTAGTGTCGTCACGTGGTAGGCTCCGGAGGTTGGCATTTCTACAATAATACACGATAATAAAGTATCGTTCCTGTACTTCCAGTAATAATCGACATGTCCTTCGTTCACAACAAAAGCAACGCTCCTGAAATTGATAAAAGTTGTCTTCAGCTTGCAATAAGCATGTTCACATGTATGATAGGGCGACTCCTTTCCGAAAAAAGGTAGCAGTTCTTATGCATTACTAAAGTAGAAAATCATTAAGCCACTAGTAGCTATAAATTGATTACTAATCGAAGAACATGCTTTATGAACTCTTCTTACTCTAGTTCCATTAACCTTCTTATTTCTGGATCAAGGTCTTATTTCATAATACCTTAGGGATTCATATGGCCAGGTATTTTAATGACGAACCTGGAGTCATCATTCCCGTTTGTAAGGGCTTCTTTTAGGGATCATCTCCAGTATGGCTTTCGAGCGTGTCGAGGAGGATCAAGCTGGTGACATATTTAGGTTGCCTGCCCCTAATGGTAAGCTGATTTATAGAGTCTTGAAAGCCCAACATGCTCATGGTCCACTTTGAAAGGGGAAGACTATTAGATAGGGGAATTTGTTTAGTTTGCGTGGGTAGGGCAAAGGCTTGAGAAAAAAGGAAGAATTGAAAGAGAATAAAAAAAAGTTTTATGACGGCGGGTCTGCGCATGTCTACTGGTACTCGTGACTGAGAGCTCCTTCTTTTGTGTTTCGCATATCCTTTCCTCTAGTGCACTTACTCGGAGTTGTCTAGTTTTCTTGCCGATCGCTCAGTATCAGCAACTTGTTTGATGGAGCGCGGTCTTCTGTTCCTGGCCTTTCCCTGTTAATGTATGGTGTTCCTTAAGGTTCTCTTATTTTATTCTCCAACTTTATTCCTATGTTTTATTCAGATCTAACGATTTCTCTGACTCAAGCTTGTAACTTCCTGACTCTGTTCCAGCGTCAGAGTAGCCGATGACGAACTCACTTCTCCATTCTTCTAACTTATTGCATCAAACATCGTGCTCCTCTTTTGCAATCTAGAGCTTGCCGTGCTTGGCTCTCGTCTTCGTTTTTCCGACTCTCCTATTCTAGCCTATCTGGATGGGATTTACCCCGGGGTGTGGGGGGTCGCCGCAAACAACCCTTGTAAGAATGTCGCAAGTATATCTCACACACAACGTCAACATTCTTTATATCTCTCTCAAAATACTTATGTTTAACTCGGAAGCGGGTAGTACGGATCGATCCTGTACATACGTCGGGGAGAAAAACAACCTCCCAACGCTAATGAGTGGACTGTGATGTGTGCTGTTCTGACGTAGCATCTCACTTCCCAGGATGCATGAATACTTCGACGAACACAGCCGCGTAGTGCTGTTCATTGGAAATAGTCGACGGTACTATGGGTTCTTCGCACGCCGCACCGCCGCCTCGCCCGCGTATTATGTGCGCTTCTTCTTCGGAGGACGGCTCTACGTAGCTTAACCACTGTGGAATTACATAAAACATTGTTATCTTGGTCCATCAATAGGATAAAGCACTTAACAAATTGCTCTTGGAAACCTCATATTAAATTACAGTGGTTTGTAGTGTCAAAGGACTGTATGATATAATACACAGATAGTTGAATATGTCTTCTTGTGGCCTCAAAAAAGTTGGGAAGTATCTGGTTTCGCAGGAATGTATGCTTATTTGATCTGTACGAATCTTTTTATTTTCAAAATAATCTTGTTTCAGAACCCACCATGTGATATCGTCGGTTGCGTGAAATTTTTTTTCTCTAACAAGGACAAAGAGAAAGAATTATCAATATAAAATAACTCTAAATAAACACTTAGAATTTAATGAATAAGCATATAGTTTCTCCTTTATTCTTCCCAGTTAATATACTTATGTTTATTATAACTAGGGTTATTGTTTCGTCCTTCTTGTATGGAGGCTACTGTTACGTCACATGCTGGGGGGGGCGGCTATTCTCGAGGCGCTTCCACAACTCCCTTTCTAATTGTGTTATAGCGCCGTTGGAAAGAAATTTTCACTCAGTTTTTAAGCATTACAAAACAAGAATAAGGACTAATAAACTGTCCCCCTTCTTCTCAAACTTGGCCCTCTTGAACTCTCTCCTACGTCTCTGCGACGGTGACCGGGCTATTTGGCGGACTGGGCGAGCACTATCTTGACAGCAGTTATAGCATTCTCTCCCTTATATAGTAAAAAAACTAAAACTATTCCAGAGCAGCGAAGAGTTTTTGACCGATTGGTGCAACGCGAAGCAGGGCTAGATCATCCGATCGTGTGGACCAGCACACAGGCGAGGAAGTGCCCGTTGTGGGGATGTTATGTTCACCACCGGTTCGGGCAGGCTAGCATGGTGCGGCATGGCCGCGTAGGAGCTTGGGAGGATCTCAGCAGGCCCTGACGTGCATCCTGTCTGCCCAGAAAGTTACTAGGCTGGTGGTACGCTGATAGTGTGTTGATGCGGGGGATCTGCGAATTGGTGTCCTTGGTAGGATGTTCGTCGAGCCGGGCAGCGCGTATACAGTGAACATTGAGGAAACTGTATGGCGCGCCGTATCAGTGGATCGATCGCGCACTATCGGCCATCCTGACATGTAGAAGGTAGGTTTACGTGTCCGTGACCGACGACCGTTGACTTGCTGTCCGCCCTATCTCTAGTGGACCCTGGGACTGCGCTTACAGTCCGGTTGTTTCGGGCCAGAGCGAGATTCGCGTTCAGTTCCGATCGTGCTCTAACAACGATGGCCGGTAGTGTGTGTAGGCCTACGCACTGACGAAGGGTAATAGATGCCGCCGCCCTCACAGGCAACGCAGGAAAGTCACAGGGTCGCGGAAACCTCGCCGCGCGTCCGTCAGACCATGGCCACTTAAGCGCGCGACCATTGCTGTTTAGTTCGTCGCCGCGTCGCGTGTATCATCCAGTCTGTATCGTATGTCGATTGCGGTGTTGCGGCGTCCTTATGGTATTGGATCGCACCATTGCCCGTAGTCTTCAGAGATGTGGCGTCGTGCATGTAGGCGTCTCCCGCGTTCGGCCGATTTACTTTGTATCAGTGTCCAGCACGGCTCGACAAGACTCGTCGTCAGGAGTCGCCGGGCCAGGGAATAATTTCGCGGAGCGTCAGTATCTCTCGGTGACGGTGACCCTGTCATCGTCCCAGATTTGGAATTAGACACCGCAGGTGCGCGTATAGGGGGTGGTACAGAAGAAGGACTGACACTTCGACGGCTGCGTGTGAGGGGAATATGTCGGGAACAGATGTCGTTCCATCTGACTTCGGGTTACCGGTCAGAATGGGCTCTGTTCTGGCCGCCGGGACATCAGCAGATCCAGAACGAGTTCGAAGCCGAATGTAAGGGCAGTTCTTGACACTGAGTGGGCTGCGCGGGGACATGGGGTGTGCGGTCTAATTCAGCCGGCATCACTATAGGACGCATCCACTCCTATCCGAGATGCACAAATATTGTGAATCTGATTGATTCAATTGATTCTAATTGATCTATTGATCTAGTTGATGATAGTAAGGTCGATTTTTTATCTTCATAAATTTGTCATGTTTAAACCGATATCCCGCTACGCGATCCAGTAAATCAAGCGCATCCCACCCTAACGAGTCCTGTCATCATAAGATGCTAAGTTTGATCTATTGATCTACTGATTAAGGTCAAATTACGGGCTACTAAAAATATGGTCAATGTTGTATAGCCGAAGCATCTCCTTGAACCTGCTACTTCGAAACTCTAACCCATTGTCCGTCACGACCTAGCGCGGAGACTCATCGACGGTCGCTGTCCAATCATGGATCTACTTGATTATCTATTGAATCTATTGATCTACTTGATCTATTGATTCATTAAATTTCAATATTTTTTTACTAAAAATTGTCATGTTTTACATACCTAATTATCGGGGCGAATTCAAGTCCACATCAGTAAAATTACTCATGCGGTCAGGTGACGATAAGGCGTTTCTTGTACCCAAGACATGGGGGAAGCGCGGAATTGTTCAGCTGAGCGGGCTGCCCTTACAGAAGTCCGCCCTGTCTACTAAGAGTAGGCCACGGACGTTCTGCTTGCCGTGAATCTGAGTAGAGATGCGGCCCTACGCTCCTGGTCCAAAGTCAGATCTATTGATCTATTGATCTATTGAATTAAGGTCAGTGCGTAGTTCGGGTGTGTGTTGTTGTGTTGTTGGATGAGTCGTGATAATGACGTCGGCACTGCATGCATGAGCATAGATAGCGCTGTAGTATGAGAATCAGTCGGTTGCGTGTCGGACCCGCGCTAGCTCTTCTTTGATGCGGGCTGTTACGCCCAGCAGCTATGCATATAGAACCGAGGGTTTAAGCAGTTCATAAGCATGGTTTCACTTAATATAAGAATTGGGCTGGGGATGGAGCTCTCTCCTCCAGCAGCTCGCTGCGTCTGATGTTGAGAAAGTGTAATTTTGCACCCGCATGGGGAAGGCTGCTGAGATAGGGACTCGCAGCTTGCACGCACAGTTCGCGCTATGTGTTCTACGACCGTTAGGAGAGACTTGCTAATGGACACGGCATTTAGACACTGAGCCTCCAGTCGCCGGCTTGGCATTTGTGGTATCAATCCATGGCGATTTCTGCGTGATGTGAACAGGATAGCGGAGAAGTGGCAGGGCTGAGTACGGACAGTCCGATGCCTGCGATGCTACTCGGCCGGTTTAGTCTCGATGCAGGAGGAGGCGTTGACATGTCGGAGTCTGTGGACCGCAACGATGACGGGATGTATACTCTCGCAGAGAGATAGAGATATAGTTGTCAGTCGTGACAGAAGAATAATCTAGCATTCGTGCGAGGTCGTTGCATTGTCTAAGTCAGCTGCTACTGATCTTCATGGCGTACCGGCTGAGCGTGGGAGCGCAACGCAGGGATGAATGGCATCGAGCCTGTGAGCGGAATGATGGTGTGATCAGTCAGCAGGGAGCGCACTGATGATGCAGGCTGGCTGTGCGCCAATATTGTCATATTTTATCTCGTACTTCAGCGCGGGATGTCTGAGAAGTCTTGTGACACGTGCTATGGACGTCTCACACGCAGTGCCGGAGTCCCACTAGTGAGGAGTCAGCGCTGAAGTTGGAAGTAGGGCATCATCGGTCCTCAAGATCCTAAGGGGAAAAATAAAAAGAAATAAGCATTTCTCCCCAGAGCAAATAAAACAAAAACACTATTTGGCAACTCTTGCACTCCTTCGAATTACCGCAGGAATGGAAGGTTGATCCAAGATCGTACCGCCTGCCAGATTCTGAGAGATTATCTAATAATAAGGTGTCGAATCAAGTATTAGAATCAAAATTTTTTATTTTTTAAGCTTCATTAGCTATGAAATTACTTGCTGAAATCAAAAATGTTATTTATTTTCCTGTATAGCTGTTCAAATTTTTTAGTTACATTCAGGTTTTTTTCGGGATGCTGGGCCTATATCTATATATAATATTATATATAAATGCTATATATATTATTATATTATATTATATACACTAAATATATATATATATCGTATATATATTATACCTATATAATTTATATAGTATTTGTATAGTATACTAGTATATACTTATATTAGCATATACGGACCAAGCGTCTGGATAGCCGTCATTATAATATCTTAAACAGACTTATTAATGCTACCAGTAAACGGGAATACATTGGTGGAATGCTGGTTGTGTAAAAAAAAAAAATAAAAAAAAATAAGAATTATATCGCAACAAAATAAAATTTGAAAAAGCGGAACAGCAGAATACGCATTTGGAAATCCTCGTAAAATTTCACATAGGAAAATCATAAGAAAATAACAATACTACTACTACTACTTCCTTGAACTTCAATTTCTAGGGGGCTCGAACCGAGGGGGACATAGGGGGCGGAATGCCTTTCATACCCGATAGGGAGGGGCCGGAGGGAACCCCGCGACAGCCCAATACAAAGAGGGGGGTTCCCGGAGCGGCCCTCCCGGAGGGGGGGAAATAATCCTAGTCCCCGTAGTTCCCGGAAGGCCGAGGACCCCGACTGCCTGACCATCGGGGGCGGTATAAAACCAACTCCCTTGTTTTATTCTTACGTGAAAAAAAAAAGAAAAAATAATATGGCATGGGCAATTTTTAACGAGTAACCAATAACAGGTCTCTAAATAGGCCCTTCTAAGTCATATTTATAATTATTGAACAAATGATTTTTTTTTTTTTTTTTCTTTGTGTTTATAATATCCAAGCAATTTAGACGGCGCTGTATGAGATAGGATGCGAAATGCGAATCCTCTTTCGCAGATCAGGATCGGTCGTAGACGTAGACCGATTCGGGGAGAGGTAGTATTGATTTTTTTATTTTTTTTTTTGTTAATTTTCTGCAGGACAATTCTTGAATAAAAGCATCCGCATGTATGTCCCGTTTTATCTGTAGCATTAATAGTTTTTTTTAAGATTTTGACGGCTTCTGCCATTTGACCAATGATATATATATATATATAATATTATAAGGTATATATAACACACACTATATATTATATACTTATAATAATATATATTATTATGTATATAGTATATATATTATATTATATATATATAATATATTATATATTACTTATTATATTTAGTATAGGGTATACCTCTGTGTGTATAGGTTATCTATTATTCTAGATTGTTTTTTCCTATAAAGTAATGATGAGATTGAATATATATCAAAGTATAATATATAATACATACACTAACACAATATAATAACATAACGCATAAATGTTTATAACAATATAAACAGAGTACAATTTATAGATATATAAACATCGTTTTAATAATTAATGATTATAAAGGCCAAGAAAAATCAACCCTGAATAAGGTGCTCACCATAAAGGTTGGTTTGGGCTATTACTTAAATCATTGTAGAGAAACTATGATAACTGTGTGGTGTTTTTACTTTGTGGTGTTCCCGATGTTTGGATGTTTTTTGAGGAATTAGTGATATTTTTGGCGCTATGCGCGGTGATATCACAAGATTGTGGTGATATTCCCACAATCGTTCCCACACTCGTTCGACCAATGAGTTGGCACACAGTGCTACCAACATAAATAGCTGAGCAGCCATCACACTGAAATTTATAAACAACGAGAGAGTGCAGGATGTCCGGCAGTTTGTCCTTGTGATTTAAGATACTATGGATTGTATTATTAGACGTGAAAATCAGGTTGGCTTTAATTTGTGGAAATGTATTATTTAAAATTATTGAAATTTCCTTTTATAGTTTTTGACTTAGAATATCATAATATGGAAATTTAATGTAAAAAGTTTCCTTTCAGCTGTTAAGGCTATGTTTTTAGGTTCATAAATTGTGTTGACGAAACTATTTATTGCGCTATGTATTAAGCCAACAGGATATAAATTAGTGTTGAAAAATTTTGTTAAGAAATCAAATTCCTTGTGAATTGCAACGAAATCGGAAGATAAGTTATAGGCAGAGGTGGGCACGATCCGTTATTCCGTTACTCCGTTACTAACGGAACTACTTTTTTCAGTAACGGAGTAACGGACTCGTTACTTTCTCTTTCATGTAACGCTTCGAATAGTTCCGTTATTTTTTCTCCGTTTATTGTTTAGTCCGTGCTACATTTTTATTCGAGCTTTCTTTGAATATAGATATCCAAATGACCACCACGATTAAAAGATAAAAAACTTTTATAATATATATATATATATAACATTATATATATATATATATATATACTATATAATATAGATATGATATTAATATATAATATAATTATAAATTATCTATAATAAAAATATACCCATATAATATATCTATATATATATATATATATATATAAGTTATATATTATATATATATATACTATTTTACCTCATATATATAATTATACCTAATCGTATTATAAAAATAATATAATATATATATATATATATATATACGGGATTATTAGGTATTATATAGTAGTAGTTATATATATATATATAATATAGTATATATATAGTATATATATTCAAATATATAGTATATATATATTATAATAAGGTAAGCCGATCTGGTCGGCAGCTGAAGTTGTCAATCTTCTGTTTATTGAAAAAGTTCATGAAATTTGCATGAATAATAAATAGGGATGGTGCTTTCGTAACTGATGAGATGAATGTGACTAGAGTGTTGTGGGAACACTTCGAAAATTTGTATAACATTGGCAGTAATGAAGAGGTGATAGTTAATGTGTGTGGGTTTGATGGTGCAAGGAATAGGTATTTTGGGTATGAGGTCATTAGTAAGAAGGAGGTAATGTGTAGAGCGAGAAGGTTGAAGAATGGTAAATCTGCAGGTATAGATGAAATTACTGGTGAAATGATTAAGAACGGAGCTGAGATGGTGATTGATTGGATTTGGAAGTTGTGTAACAAAATGTTTATGGAGAGCTAAGTTCCGAGGGATTGGAAGAGAGCAGTAATAGTACCCTTATATAAGGGTAACTGTAGGAATATAGGGAAATTTTATTAAGTGTAGAGGGAAGATATATACTTATATTTGGTCGAAAGAATGCGTCGAGTGACTGAAGGACTGATTGTGAGGAACATGGTGGCTTTAGAAGTGGCAGAGGATGTGTGAATCAAATCTTTACATTGAAAAAAACGATTGAAAAAATGAGGGAGAAGAATAAATTGCATTTAGTTTTTTTTTTGTATTTGCAAATAGACGCATGAAATGATTAATACAGAAGCTCTATGGCAGGTGTTATTGATATATGGTGTTAATGGTAAGCTTCTGAATGGAATCAAAAGCTTATATATGACGATAGTAAAGCGTGTGTTAGAATATATGGAGTTGAAAGTGATTGTTTTAATATTTAATAGCGGAGTGAGGCAAGGATGTGCTATGTCTTCTTGGTTATTCAAATTTGTATGTGGGGTTTATGGTAAAGAATTAGAGGTGGGATTGGCAAGGGGATGGTGTTAGAATCAGGGTTTTGGGAGTCGTTTCAAAATTTTCCGACTCCGACTCCACCCTCTTCAAAATTACGACTCCGACTCCGACTTCACTCTCTTCAAAATTACCGACTCCCCCGCCACGCGACTCCGACTATCCGAGCTCCACAATTCTCGGTTGAATTGATGGGAGAACATGGAATGCGAGTGAAGGATACCTAACCTTTATTGCGGATGATTTGGTTTTGTGTGGCGAATCTGAGAGAGTTTGAGAGGATTGGTAGAGAGATTTGGCATGGTGTGTAAAATGAGATGTTTGAAGGTAAGCATAGAAAAACAATGATCCTGATGGTAAGGTTGACAGCCTCGGTGGTGAAGTTTATTTAGATGGTGAGCAGCTGGAACAAGTTTTCGAGGTAAAATTAGTATATATGTTGGATAAAAAGGGAAACGGATGTGCAGAGTGTAGTAGGAAAGTTGTGAATAGCAGGAAGGTGGCTGGTGCAATTAAATCGTTGTTGGATGCAAAGGGCTAAGCCTTGAAGTGAGCTAGGGCTACAGAGGGTGTGTTTTTTTAATAAATATGTATGTAGGGTGTTTATGTAGATACACAAACCAATAAATTGCTAAAGATACCGTAATTAATGTCATAATTGAAAAGCTAAAGTAACGGAAGTAACGGCGTAACGCACTCGTTACTTTTCCCTTTCAAAGACAACGAATAACGATAACGCAACTACTTTTTTCGAGTAACGGAGTAACGATAACGGAACTACTTTTTTGAGTAACGATGCCCACCTCTGGTTATAGGCCCTATGAATTAAAGGCTCATTTCGTTTATCTGCCTTCATGCTCAAGTCAAATTTTTTTTTTTAAATCTACATATTCGAATAAAGTCTGCAAAGATATTTTGTTGCCGGATGACTGTTTTATTTATTATTCATTAACAACGAAATGTGAAATAAATTATAAATACAAATTAGATATACATTAAGTAAAGGTTAGGTTACAGTTTAATTAGTTTAGATAAATTTAAACTTTTTTTATATTTTTTTAATGATGTGAATCTGTTTTATTACTAAAGTTTCAATTTGAATTTAAACTTTACTTAAATTTTAGGAAATTTGTTCGAATTCATGCAGTCGATATGTATATTAGCCCAGTCAATAAAGACCATGAAACATCAAACTTTAGAAATAATTAGGGTAAAGCTAATTTTTACCCTACTAATAGAGCACTACCACAGGAGCATTTTCACAAAAGTCCCGAAAAATTCCCCCAGAGCTTCCCCCCAGCCCCCCCAAAGGGTAAAAATGACAATATTTACGGAACAGACTTTACCTCCGTTACTAATGATTGGATCAATTTCAATTTTTGTTGTTGTCTTTGTTATTAAGTGGGCTACAATATTATTGTATCTTCCTATTTACGCTAAACCTAATAATATTTGACAAATTAAAGTAAGGAAGTGGAAAAAGTAGATTTTCTAATTTGAAACTTTTGATTTTTGCGCTATATTTCTATACGTGTCATATTATGTGAAAATCATTCCTATACAAGTTATAGCGTACACCTTTGTGAATCTACTGATATACAATTTTATTTATTTATGTGCGATGGTAACGCTGTGGAGTGGGTAGGGGAGAAAGCAAGAGGGTTCGGCGATAGCATTAGGTGATTCATTCCTACTCGACCCTCCGTACTAAATTGAATACTTACTTGTCAGTTGTCAGTAGAGTTGAGACTGTTGGAAGGAATAGTTGTTTAACGTCTTATCTCTTATATTTCGTGTGTTTGTTTTCACTGTCAAGAAACATTTATAAGTTCGCTTTAAGCTCTGTGTCGAGTGTTTCAAATTAAAACTGCCGTTAACCATTTGAATATATATATATATATATATATATATATATATATATATATATATATAATATATATATTTTTATTTTTTTTATTTATATTATATATATATATATATATATATATATATATATATATATATATATATATATATATATATATATATATATATATATTTTCTTTAATCATTTTATTTCTTTTAAACGTTTCAGTGATCGTAATGTTTCTTTTATAAAAAATAAACAGTTCAAGTATGGTGTGTATTTTTTGTGGAAACAAGTTAGAGGGCGACACAGTATTAGTTGAAAAGGGAATAAAATCGATTATTCAAGCAAGTTTACAAGTAAAAGATGGACTTCATGAGAGGTTGAAAGGAAAAAAAACATTACTGTTCACAAATTGTGCAGGCAAAAATATACTCGTCCTTCTAGTATTAGGGCTGCTATAAATACAAAAGAAACATGTGACACCGCACCTTCAACGTCTTCTGTGTTGAGGAGTTCAGAGGGGAAATTCGATTTTAAATATGATTGTTTCATCTGTGGAAAACCAGCATTGGTTGATTCAAAGTGTCCACAACACCGCAGGAAACCTGTTCACCTCGTCTCTACATTAGAAATCAGAGAAAATATAATAGCAATATGTAATGAACGATGTGATGACTTGGGGGATATAGTTAAATATAGAGTTCTTAATGTTAGCGACCTTGTGGCATCAGAAGCACGGTATCATAAATACTGTTATAGAGACCTCTTAAAATGTACACCACGCAAAGATACTGTCGAAAGGCCGAAGTCAGAGCTATGTGAAGCTTTTGACAAATTTTGCGAATACATAGAAAATACCGATGGGTGTCAGTTTACTATACAAGAACTACAGAGTATAATGAAAAGTTTTTCAGGTCTCCAGGAGACTTACACTGATAAACACTTGAGAAATCCTCTTAAAGAACGCTTTAAGGACCGGTTACTTATGTCCAATATTGCTGGAAGACTAAACATTGTATGTTCATCCGATACTGCCAATAAATTAATTGATCAGTTGTACATTGATAAGGAAACAGATCTTGCAACAGAGCGCATGAGAATTGTAATAGCTGCTGCAGACATTATTAAAGAGGACATACAGAAGCAGTACGATTCAAGTAAATATCCAAGCATAGATGAGATTAGATCCGGAGGTGAAAAGTTGGTTCCAGATAGTCTTAGATTCTTCACTAACAGAGTTACAAAAAAGAAAAAAAAAGACATTTGATGCAAATAAAATCGAAAGAAATTGTGCTGTGATAAACCATGCTATAATTTCTGTTGTCAGACCAAGGTAATTTCTATCTCCTATTCAAACTTGTATTGGGTTGACACTGCATAGGCTATATGGATCTAAAGATCTAGTTGACCTACTTGCAGCAATGGGAGTTTGTGTTTCATACAATGAAGTATCTGTTTATATGAATTCCCTCATAAATGCTGAATCGCCTAAAATAAGTGATGAAGCATTTATTCAATATGTGTTTGACAATGCGGACAACGTACGAAAGTTGGATGGGTTAAACACTTTCCCCGCCATGGGTGGGATTTAATGTATATCACCCAGCACATGCGTTGCAACACAGATAGAGGTCGAAAGATTTTCATCAGGAACATTTAACCCCGAGACGTTTCATGTGCTCTCCTATGGAAAGAGAAACCTCCGAAGTGGACTGTCCAATATTTTGGTCGAAGATGTAACTGACTTGAAAGCTACTAGAGGTATTACTTGCGAAATGCACCACACGATGCTTCCCATCAATGTTATGTGGCTTGCTGGCTCAAACACCCAGCCAAGGTGGAACGAATTCATGACTTCTATGATGAGTACTAGTAGGGAAAAGTGTGAGACCACATACGTATTAGGAGTACCATTCATAAACTTGGACCCTAACAATCCATCCACAATTTTTTCGGCTCTTAGCTATGCTTCAGGACAATCCAAGAAACAAAACCGTGCCTGTATATTGTGACATTCGATCAACCATTGTTTCTAAAGTCGTCTGAAATCATAGCATCAGCAGAAAGCAGTAGTGATATATCAAAAGTTATATTGCGGCTAGGAGGATTTCATCTCATGTCCTTCTTGGGTTATGTTGACAAAGATTATGGAGGGAAGTGGTTTGGAAGCACTATGGTGGGCCTCTTTGTACAGGCGAACAACTGTAGGCCACATGATGAATGGACATGCATATGCGAGGTGCGTTCGAGAATGCAGTTTAATTTCTTGTGCTATCATAAATGTGATGAAGGAAACTTTTCCCGATGTGAAAAACTCTATGCAGTTTTTAGAAAAATGTTCCAATGAACTGGTAAGAAACGAATGAAATGAACAAGATGTTCTTGAAGAATCTGCAGTAATGGAGGCTTTGCGAAAGGTAAATGATTATAAGGAACATTCAATCTCTGAGTCGAACAACTAAGCTGTTTGTGAACCTTTTGAAGTGCACTGACCTCATAAGGCGATTTATTTTCGCTGAAAGATCCGGAGATTGGAATTTGCATTTAAATTCAACCATTGAAATGCTTCCCTCTTTCCATGCAGCCGGACACTTACCTTATGTAAAGTCCGCTCAATTGTACATTCAACAGATGACTAAAATTGACTCAAAACTATCTGAGCAAGAATTTGCTTACTTTAAGAAAAATGATTTTTTTTGCTGTCAGGCGAAAGGGTACACATTGATTTGGAACGGGGACTGATACTAGTATAGAACAAGGCCTCATGCGTCCTTTGAAATCCGTGGGTGGTCTAACACATGGATGAGGCATAACGGACAGCCCTCTATCGAAATGGGTCCTTGGAACTCCCTTCTTTCTCAGAGTACAGGAAGCCGTTGAAGATTTTCTTGGAACATCAATCCAATATAATGAGCAACATGTTAAACTACTAGAGTCAAGAAAACAAATAGATCGATGTGACTTACTAAAGTTTACCACGTGGCTACAACAACACAATCCGTTCACCAAACTCTTGGGAGAACTATTGTCCTTGGAATCTGGATTTGTAAGTGACGATTCGGTAAATTGTGACCGAGCTTATGAGATTGGATTTAAACCTATTTACAAAATGAAAGGAAAAAATTTTGAAGAGCTCAAACTTCACAGAAAAGACGTGGTAAAAACCCAAGCACAGCAAAAATCGGTTAAAGTTATATCAAAAGAAGCTAGCGTTAATTCCTAACAGCTCTTCAACAGTATATTTTGTGTCTGCGACAGCCCCAGCAAATTAAGATTGCATCTGGGATATTAATTTTCAGCAAGTCCACAATCCCTATTTGATGGTGTATCTCTTCGAAAGGGTACAAAATCTTCTCTCATGAAAATGATCGAGAAAGGTCTTGTCGAGAACTTTGATATGAACGATGGTACTTATGTTTTGGATGGATGCTTTCCGCTACACCATGTGACATGGCCAAAGAATTGTACGTACGGAGATATCCTAGAAAACTACCGTGGATATATTCTCAATAAGTATGGGAAAAACACAATCATTGTTTTTTGACGGATATCCCAATGAGCCTTCTGCCAAGAATGAAGAGCAGAACAGAAGGGTGGCAAGACATTCATCCTGCAATATGGCGTTTCAGTAAAACACAGTTTGTATTCCAGCAAAAGAGAATTTTTTGGGCAACAAAACAAATAAAAAAAATTGACGCTAACTCTGGGATCAGAGCTTTAAAATCATGGGCTGAGGGTGATAATACCGGAAGAATATGCCGATGTAGACATTGTAATGACAGCAATAAACCAAATTAATGCTTGTTCTAACGTTGTAGTTGTGGGGTCAGATACAGATTTATTGTATGTTGAATTGCCTGTCTCCGTGAACGGAAAAATATCATATTTTCGCAAAGAGACAGTGGTGCTCCCATTTTTCAACCCGACCTCCATATATAAAATAGAAACATTGATTGAAAAGTACATAAGTTTCCAACAACTTCTACTATTTACCCATGCATTGACTGGCTGTGATACGACCTCTTGTTTTTATGGTATAGGGAAAATAAAAACAATGGAAATGCTTTAGTTATCAGTGACTCGTAGTTGGGCCGAGATCTTTCTCGATATTACCACATCAAAAGAAGAATTGTTGGCTGCCGGAGAGAAATTTGTGCTATATTTGTATGGGTTGAAAAAATACTCTACGTTGAACAATGTCCTATATTACAGATTCTTGACTTAGACAAAGAAAAGTGCGCTAAGATCTAACTTTGACCTGGCAAAACTACCGCCGACCTCAGAAGCTTGCCACCAACACTTACTTATGAATTTTTTTTTTACAAATTCAGAGGTGGTTAGGAAACAAACTCGACGCCACAGAGTGTGGATGGAAAATTGAAACTATAAAACAGAATTGAGGTTTCAAAAGAACACTGAAACCAGTTACCACATCCAAACCATTTGTTTCAGATGATCTGTTGCATCAACTATCTTGTGCTTGCAGAAAAGGATGTGGCGGTTTCTGTGATGCAGAAAAGCAAACTTGGTATATTCTCCAATGTGTGAGCATTGTAATGGGTTGTCATGCTTAAACTCGCAATTTTATTTCGAGGAAGATAGTGTGGATCCACCTTCTGTAGAATGAAGCTGTACACATTGTAAATAACAGCGATCGAATATAAGATAGAAGCAACAAATTAAATGTAATTAAAATGTAAACATAAAAGGAGCTGGATGTCAAAAGAATATAAAGTATACAACATGTTAGTGGTGGGTGGGTAATCCATGATGCTGTAAAGCACTTATCGCTATGTAATACAGTGTTTTAAAAAAGCTGCCGGTTTGGCCAGTCCGGGACACGGTGGGTCCATAGGTGGTGGATGATGGAATGGCCCTTATATTAGTGAAAAGGGTTAGGGGAAATCCCCCCCCCTAACCAAAACTGGCATAAGCATTAGAAATTGTATTGAAAAAATCATTTCATATTGTTTTACATCAAATTGTTATTTCCTCGGTGAACCCAATTTGCATCGTACATAAATAAATAAAGCTGTATATCAGTAGATTCACAAAAAGTGTAGGCTATAACTTGTATAGGAATGATTTTCACATAATATGACACGTAATAAAATTATAGCGCAAAAATCAAAAGTTTCAAATTAGAAAACCTACTTTTTCCACTTCCTTACTTTAATTTGTCAAATATTATTAGGTTTAGTGTAAATATGAAGATAAATAATATTGTAGCCCACTTAATAACAAAGACAACAAAAAAAATTGAAATTGATCCAGTCATTACCAACGAAGATAATGGCTGTTCAGCAAATATTGTCATTTTTACCCTTTGGGGGCTGGGGGGGGGGATTTTTGGAGAATTTTGCGAAATGCTCCTGTGGTAGTTATCTATCAATGCGGAGTAAAAATTAGCTTTACCCTTATTATTTCCGTTTCATATGTTTATTGACTGGGCTATATGGAGATGAAGGCAAATGAACGACATGATCCAATTGAAGTTTTAATACATTGAGTTTGTAAATAAATATATTTGTAAATATATATATATATATATATATATATATATATATATATATATATATATATATATATATATATATATATATATATATATATATATATATATATATATATATATATATTATATTATAATATATATATATATATATTTTTATAATATATATATATATATATATATATATATATATATATATATATATATATATATAATTATAATATATATATATATATATATATATATATATATATATATATATATATATATAGATATATACATTATATATATATTTATACATAATAATTATATATATATTTTATATATATATATATATAATAGTATAATATATTAATATATATATATATATATATATTTGAGGACGGTATTTAGGTACAATTGCTAATAACTCTTACTTCTTTGTAATCTAGTTTTGTGTCGTTATCATATTTAATTGCAAGAACACACTGGTAGCCAAAACGATTTTGAGTTTGTGATATTCAAAGATTCGTGGTTTTTTATTTCTTTTAGAACCGAGAATGACCTTTCCTCAAAGCTGAAGAGCTCAAATTTTTAAAGCGATGTACAAATTAGGGTGTAATAAATGTGTGGAAGAGATTTTATAATCATTATTTTCAAGACCCAAAAGAAAACTTAGAAGCTACACACTCCGGTACAAGAGTTATTTCTTCAATACCCGAACTATATTCAGTACTTGAAGAAGTTATGATGACGCTTCTTGAACTTCATTAGAGCTAAGATTTGTAAGGTAAAATGAGAGGCAAATTGCTGGCATTATGTAATGTTCTCATTCGTAATCGCGAATATTAAAAAAATATGTTGGCAATCATATATAACTTCAATAAATAATTCTAAAAAGCTTTTGGGGATATGGAAAGACCAAAGTATTATAATAATATATAATTTTAAAAACAATATAACGGTTATTTTTCTAATAGAACTACATTGTTTTACTATCACTTAATCTACATTAAAATTATATTTTAAATAACATTAGTTGGTTTATTATAGAACTTAAAATCCATACTAAAAAAAGTAATGTCATAAAAAAAACGAGTGAAAAAAATAATAAAAGCTTCAAAAGTTTACTTGAATAAAAAAAAATCGTAAGATTTTTCGTCTCAAAATTCATTAAACTGATTACAAATTTGTCTCGAATCTAATTTTTAACTTTTTTGTGTAACAATTTTTAATATTTTAAATGTTGAAGTTCTGGTATTAAATTTTGTTTATTAAAATAGTTTTCCGGAAACTCTCCCATTATGTTGAACTTTTATTTATTTTTATTTAGTTCTTTTCAAATTTTAAATCTTCAAAGCTTTTAAATAGAATTTAAATATCTGATGACCAATTTGTAATAATATCAAATAAACTCTCTTTCCCCGATGAAAATAATAATTCTGATATGTATTTACCTCTTCGAGTGAAAAAGTCCTGTTTATATTCACGAATCAAATCCTTTTCCACAAAACACTGAATAAAGAAATCAGCTCTCCAAAGTTTATTTGCTATTAGGGCGTTTTGACAAAATACATCTTTCCTTGCTACTGACAATTTCTTGCTTCGCACTGCTGTGACATCTGATGCGAATCAGTCCACGATAGTACATTCAGACATTCGTAAAAATTTAAGATACAACATCCTTGATAATAGAAAAATAATAGGCAAACTCAAAACAGGTCACTTGATAATAGTGCATGTATTTCATTCCATTCTTTGTAAAAGTAGAGTATTTTTGTGTAGTATAAGATGGACGAATGTTTTGCGCTCCATAGAACTGAAAATACTTCCCCTATAGTCGAAGGAAGCAAGACTACCAACCTCTTTCAAAAGAATCTGGTAGTTATAAGTATTAGAAATTTCATCATCTTCAATCAAGTCAACTATGGAGTGAAGCAACTCATAAAATTCAATATAGGTTATTTTCTCCCAAACTATTTTTAGCGTTTTTATAAAAATATCTTGATATGACCAAAATAAAAGTAATTTAAGGACTGGCAATTTGTGAATATATTGGAGGAGAATTTTTTTTAATACTTCTTCATTCACATTATATATCAAAAATTTTAGAATTTCCATGAATGATCTGTTGCCTAAGTAAAATTTGGATTGCCACCTTCCATGAATCAAGAACACAAATATTGTATCGTCTGAAACAGTTTCTTTCCCAAATGAACTTAACCTCATCCAACTATTTTTAAAGGCTACTTCTTTATTAAAAGTGAAAGCAGTCATACACACATCAATAAGATATTCATCACACTTGTCATTGATAAGAGCAAAATCAAGAATTCTGTTCCACATATATTTTTCATAGGAGGGATCACGACAACAGTTGAATTTTTTGCTTAATCTTCCTTGACGAGTGAAATTTTTCTCGTCTTCAGTCATCTCCCTCCATAGTACACGAATATCATCAATTAGACAATAGTCAACAGCAATGCCAATACGTTGGAGAACATCTAAACTTTTATCTTGAACTAGTTCTCTGGCGATTAGGACCTTATCTAGTGTTAAATTAGGGGTAAAATAAGAACTTTTAAGAATGTTAATGCAATAAGAAGGCGACAAACCAAACAATTCACAATGATTTGCAATCCACTTTATCATTTCAATGGCAATAAAATGTATTAGATGTTTTGGCATATCACGCCTTATTGGAAAAGGTAAACTCTTTATTTTATCTAAAAACTGATTCTCTAAAATTTCCTTTAACTTCAAGATATCTTCTTGGAATTCTACATCATAGCAACTTCTTGAAATTAAATTTATCTTTAAAAATTTCTCTTTCACTTGTGGTTCGCAGCAAAATTCAGCAATGACCTTAACAACGCAGATTTCTTCCAATTTTTTAACCATCTTCAGTATAAGATTATAAATTCCTAAAAGAAAGAAAAAAATTACAATTTACTTTCATTAATGAAAACCAATGTTTAAAATCATTGAAATTAGTTTTTACGTCTACAGTTGTGTATGTGTGAGAATTCCTCCTCCCCGAAATTTAAAGTTGAAGAAAATTCAAAATTCAATAACTATCTCGCTCCCCCCCCCAAAAAAAACAAATTTGTATTAAATACAAGATCATAATGTTTTAAACCCCTTCCTCTATCAAGTTGTCTCATACCTCGCAAAAAATTAATATATATATATATATATATATATATATATATATATATATATATATATATATATAATATATATTATAATATATATAATATATATATATATATATATATCTATATATATATATATATATTATATTATATATATATATACATATATAATATATATATATAATATATATATTATATATAAATAAATATATATAATATATATTATATATATATATATATAAATAATATATATATATATATATATATATATATATACTATATATATATATTATTATATATTATATAATATTATATATATATATATATATATATATATATATATATATATATATATCTTATATAATATAATATATAATATATATATATATATATATATATATATATATTAATATATTGGTAATTCAAAACCTCTGCGAAACAAACTCAGAGGGCTGATAGAGCAAACGATAAGAACATTTATTGTTAATAACCTATGTTGTATGACGGTTTCGTTTCAAAGTTACGGACGATTGAAGGTAAAACTAGTTTATGTTATGTGACGCGTCGCATGTAGGGGTTACCGACGATTTAGGTTATTCAATTTTAATGTGGTTTTGTTTCTGCGTAACAAGTGTGTACGCTTAACGTCCTTCCGAAACACGTGGCAATACCTTTCCCTTGCCCATTCATCGTTGATTCAGTACAGTATAGGCATCGATTACGAATGGGATCACTACACTCTTCCCGAGTTAAACCGACATGATAATGTGTTACGGTGCAGCGAACGGAACGGAAATTGACGAAGAGCGCACCTCAATGTCCGGAAACGGTTCACAACCATAAATACCCCCCTGCCCACATCAATGTTTTGCTTGCCTTCATCAGCGCCTTCGAGATGATGGGACTCTTCGTCCCCGGTGCATTGGTGGAAGACCGCGTAATACGAGGACTTCCTATGTTTGAAGAAGAGGTGCTTGAGAAAGTCGTCCGCCAATGACCCGTCGACTAGCACACGACGCCATTGCCCCCAGCTCAATGGGTTCAAAAATCACGTTGTCTGTGGGGTTATTGTACGGGTCCTTGCAAGAGCCAAAGCCTCCATGCATACCACCTACAGAAAGTACAAGGACTTGGGCCAAACGACTTTCGCACCCCGTGTGCGATTTGCCCGGTGGTTCTGTCCTGCAACGGAGCATGGCGATAAACTGCCTTTCCTGCACATGTCTTGTTTACCGATGAGGCGTGCTTCACACGTGATGGCTACTTCAATAGCAGAAACAGCCACATATGGGACGAGGACAATCCGCACGCAATGTTCATCAGAGTTCACCAGGCGAAATTTACCGTAAACATCTGGGGTGGAATTCTTGGGGATTATCTGCTGGGACCTGTCATCATTCCACACCGTTTGGATGGACTTGCGTACCTGCAACTACTCCAGAACACGCTTTCGCAGCTCATGGACGACATACCCCTTGCGACCCGCAGAGATATGTGGTTCCAACATGACGGCGCTCCACGGCGCACTTCAGCCACCAAGTACGGGCGAATCTGAACAGAGTCTATACACTGAAAAAATAATGGGGAGAGAGGGACCAGTTGCGTGGGCCTGCAAGATCGCCCGACTTCACGCCCCTAGATTATTTTCTTTTGGGGCATGTGAAGAGTGTTGCGTACATTAACCCAGTCAACACAAGAGAGGAAACTGATTCAGCAGCGAATATCACTGCGCGATTTGAATCAAAATCAGACACAAGTGGAGGACATGTATCGGTAATGTCCGACAAGGCAATGGCACGGCGATGTTACGAATGTAATCAGGTACAGGGCAGACAATTTGAACACCTCCTGTAATTTTCCCAATAAAATATTTCATAACAAGCTACCGATTGTTTGTTTTACAAACCCTCGCTCGCGTCAAAAAACATAGCTGTTTAACAAAATATTCCTTATTGTAACCTCTATCAACCCTCTCGGAGTACACAAATGTACGCACGGTCCACACTTACATAACATTAGAATACCCAAAATCCCCGGTTACGAAGTAACGACGCGTCAAATCAACATCACGATTGTGGTTTATGCTTACATCACCGTAACTTGAAAACGCGAAGCGTTATATCAACTAGTTTTTAAACTAATAAATGTTCCTTATCGTTTGCTCTATCAGCCCTCTGAGTTTGTCGCAGAGGTTTTGAATCACCCTATATATATATATATATATATATATATATATATATATATATATATATATATTCTTTATATATGTATGGGAGTATATATAAATATATATATCTATATTACTATATATATAGTATTATCATATATATTTTCTATAATATTTACCTATGTATATATAATAAAAAGATATATATATATATATTATATATATATATAATATATATCTTGTAACTCCGGCCTTGAATTTGTCCGGAGGCCGGATAATCCGGCCATTAATTTTAACCCCAGCTAGAGCAGTCTTCGTGTCTATGAACGATCCCAATACTCAAATTATCTGTTAACAAATTTACACTTTTACATACCTTTTCATTTTTAATGCATATAAACATACTCACTCTATTAGTTTACAAGTATAGCCACTAAATATTTTAAATTAAAGAAACTTAAGAAACACCGTACCTTCCAAACTTTGCAACGAAATACCTATTGTCCTTTCCGCCTATTGTCTTGAGAGAGAGAGAGAGAGAGAGAGAGAGAGAGAGAGAGAGAGAGAGAGAGAGAGAGAGAGAGAGAGAGAGAGAGAGAGAGAGAGAGAGAGAGAGAGAGAGAGAGAGAGAGAGAGAGAGAGAGATGGCTTTAAGAATATTTTTAACCAAGCTGACAACATCTACAGCTCAAAAGAAATTGATTTTCACCTCAAGATGCTGATATGATTCTAGTTTTACACCATATTGTTTTATCCTAAACTGTTTATAATTTAATATATTTTAATAGTAATTCTCTATTATTTTAATGAGGAATAAATTACAGTAATTAACAATGAGATGTGACTAAGATTCTTTTGTTTAATTAATTAAAGAGTGAAAATTGCAAATTTCATAACCCTTTTTATTTTATTTATATACTCAAAAAATTATCTAAATTAAATGTTAAATATTCACCATTCCTCTGAGTTTTATGAAATTTCTGTGTATTCTGCATTGGACGTGAGTAGTTATGTGACAATCTGCGCTCGACCACCCTTTTCGATATGAAGGAATAGAGGTATAGGTCTGAAACTTGGAATATAATCTATATATGGGTTAAGCTTGAAACAGGGTAAATTCAAGTCTCTAGGATGTATATAAGGGGTGGTCGCCCCCGAGGGTCGAAGTGAATATTGCGGGCATTACCCCTCCGAAGGAGGGGTAAGGCCTCAGCCCTTTGGGCTGAGGCCCATAGCCCGCTTACACCCCTTCGGGGTGATCCCCCCTATCAGGATTCATATCCTTTCAAGGGGTGCCTCCCTCAGGGTTTTCTCTCGGAAGGTAATGTGTTGCTTTAGATACTCTTGGTTAATGAAAACTGTTTATTCGTAAGTTAGATACGTTATGTTAAATATTGGTATGACAATGTGAAAATAACACTGATTTGTTAGAGAAATGATGAGTTTTTGTAAGATATTACTGTGTTAACTGACGATGATGTGTTAGAAACGTGGGCCTAGGTTAAGTTTTTGTTGAGTAATGTTAGGTTTGCCCTAGAAATTTGATAATGTCTACGTTTATTCATAGGTCAAATGATGTTATATTCGAAACGTTTGACACTTTGACGAAGATAGTGTCAGTTCATAGTTCAAGATGTTGGTCTCATTGGTAGATTGGTCACTTTGTTAAGGGATTTTGTTAGATGATACGGCTTTACCTGTTGCTGATATGCGAGAAAAGTGGGAATACACCGAGTAATTGTATGACGCTGTTAGCTTACTTTACCTCTGATAGTGGGAATTTTAAATGTTAGCTTGATTATCATAACGCGAGGTATGTTAGGTTTGCATTTGTACATTATATTCTTAGTTGCGGGTATGATTGTTCGCTTTATTGATGCTAAACTTTGTTGGTTAAGCGTATATTCATAGTTAGTATATAAGAACTTGTTTTTTATGTTATGTTTACCAAATGATACTTCGAAATAATGACTTGAAATCAATATTCAATAGATCAAGACAGGTGGGATAGGTAGGGGACTGCAGGGGGGTGGTTTGATTTAACTGATTTACTGATAAAATCAGTGAAACTATTACACTTTACTGTGATATTTTATTTCAAAGAACTTATTTTTATGTTATACACGGATAAATTTTTTTTATTTTGTGATAAAAATATTAGTATTTTTGCAATTATTAGATGGGGAATATGATATTTAGACGAGGTTATGACGATACTTATTTGTTCAAATATTACGAAGTTGATTAAAAAATTTGTTCGGTGGTAGCATTATATTCTTTGTCAATATGATGATTAGAAATGGGGTAATGCTAAATTTTTGTTAAATATTACGATGTTACTGTAAATTAACAATTGATATGTTAGAGATATGTTTGAAAAAAGTGTAAATAGGTTACGTTTTGTACGAAGTGTTAGGTACTTTACTGCTGTTAAGTGCGGAAGTTTGTTAATGTTAGTAGTTAATTTCTTTTTAAGTTGTGTTAGATTTGTCGTTGTACATTATATTCTTAGTTCAGGTTATGTTATGTTAGCTTTATTAATGTAAAAACGTTGTTACGTTAGCATATATTCGATGGTTAGTATATAAAGAACTTATTTTTGTGTTATATGTGGATAAAACTTTGTTATGTTTACAGTTATTCGTTGGTCTGTATGATAATTAGACAAGGTTATGATAAATTCTTGTTAAATATTACTATGTCAATGTAAAATTAACGTTAATATGTTAGAGATATGCTTGGAAAAAGTATGAATAGGTTACGTATTGTATGCAATGTTAGTTACTTTACAGGTGTTAAGTGTGGAACTTTGTTAATGTTAACAGTTTATTCGTGTTTAAGTTGTGTTAGATTTATCGTTGTACATTATTTTCTTAATTCATATGATGCTATGTTAGCTTTATTAATGTGAAAACATTGTTATGTTAGCATATATTCGCTGCTTGGTATATAAAGAACTCATTTTTGTGCTATGTTTATCCGAAATGATACTCGAAATGCGAAGTAAATCAATAGTGTTAATGTAAAATTAATATTGATATGTTAGAGATATGTTTGAAAAGGTGTGAATAGGTTACGTTTTGCACGCTGTGCTAGGTACTTTACTGTTGTTAAGTATGGAACTTTGTTAATGTTAGTTGTTTATTCAGACGTAAGGTGTGTTAGGTTTTGTCATTGTACATTATATTCCTAGTTCTGGTAATGCTATGTTAGCTTTATTAATGTGAAAACAATGTTACGTTAGCATATATTGGTTGGATAGTATATAAAGAACTTATTTTTGTACTATGTTATTGTTGTTGTTGTTGTTGTTGTTGTTGTTGTTGTTGTTGTTGTTGTTTTGTTGTTGTTGTTGTTGTTGTTGTTGTCTAACGAGAATATATACTCTTATGAACTGATATGGTTCGTTCGTGCGTCGTATTCTTGTTTACTTTCTTCTGATTGGTTGAAAGAAAGAATCTCATTACCTTTAAGGATTGTATATACACTCTATTTTCTTCAGTAGGATATTTTTCACCGTGCTGATACGATGACATCGCCCCGCCTCTCTACGCTTGTTGATGATATCTTCACGAGGAGTTTCGTTATTTCCAACTTAGTTACTTTACTGGTGTTAAGTGCGGAACTTTGTTAATGTTAACAGTTTATTCGTGTGTAAGTTTTAGGTTGTGTCTTTGTACATTAATTTTCTTAGTTCATGTTACGCTATGTTAGCTTTATTGATGTGGAAACTTTATTACGTTAGAGTATATTCGTTGATCAGTATGATAATTGACCAGTGTTGTGATAAATTTTAGTTAAATATTACCATGTTAATATAAATTAACATTGTTATGTTAGAGATATGCTTGAAAAAAGTAAGAATAGGTTACGCTTTGCATACCATGTTAGTTACTTTACTGGTGTTAAGTGCGGAACTTTGTTAATGTTAGCAGTTTATTCTTGCTTAAGTTGTTGTTAGTGTTTTTTTGTCGTTGTTATATATATTCTTAGTTCTTGTGGTAATGCTATGTTGGCTTTTATTAATGGTGAAAACTTTGTTACGTTAGAGTAAATTCGTTGATCTGTATGATAATTACACACGGTTTTGTGGTAAACTTTTTGTTAAATATTAACAGTGTTATGTAAGATTAACGTTAATATGTTAGAGATATGCTTGAAAAAGTAAGAATAGGTTACGCTTTGCATGCAATGTTAGTTACTTTACAGGTGTTAAGTGTGGAGCTTTGTTAATGTTAACAGTTTATTCGTGTGTAAGTTGTGTTAGGTTTGTCTTTGAACATTATTTTTTTAGTCATGGTTACATCTATGTTAGCTTTATTGGATTGGTGTAGAAACTTTATTACGTTAGAGTAATTCGTTGATAAGTATGATAATTACCCAATGTTGTGATACATTTTTTTGTTTAAATGTTACTGTGTCAGTGCAAGATTAACGTTAATACTGTTGAGAGATATGCATGAAAGTAAGAATAGGCCTAACCGTTTTGCATACAATGTTAGTTCTTTTACTGGTGTTAAGCGTGGAACTTTGTTTAAGTTACAGTTTATTGGTGTGTAAGTTGTGTTAGGTTTTGTCTTTGTAGCATTATTTTCTTAGTTCATGTTACGGCATTTACTTTATTGATGTGGAAACTTATTAAGTTAGAGTATATTCGTGGATCAGTAATGATAATTACCCAATGTTGTGAAATTTTTACTTAAATATTACCATGTTAATATAAATTAACATGTTATGTTAGAGATATGTTTAAAAAAGTAAGTAGGTTACGTATTGTATGCTTATGATAGTTACTTTACTGGTGTTAAGTGTGGGAACTTTGTTAATGTTAACTAGTTTATTCGTGCGTAAGATGTGTTAGGGTTTGTCGTTTGTACATTATTTTCTTAGTTCAGTTTGATGCTATTATGTTAGCTTTATTTAATGTGAAAACTTGTTTACGTTAGCATATACTCTTTGATCTGTATGATAATTACACAACTGTTATGGTAAATTTTTGTTAAATATTACAGTGTTAATGTAAAATTAGCATTGTTATGTTAGAGACATGCTTGGCAAAGTGTGAATAAGTTACGTTTTAGGATGTTATGTTAGTTACTTTACTGTTGTTAGGTGTGAACTTTGTTAATGTTTACTGCTTATTCTTGCTTCACAGATTGTAGGTTGTGTTGTACATTATTTTCTTAGGTCAGTTGATGCTATGTTAGCTTAAATAATGTGAAAACTTTGTTACGTTAGAGTATACTCATTGAATCTGTATAAAAAACTTTACACAAGGTAATGGTAAATGTTTGATAGAATATTAAGATGCTCTGGTTAAAGTCGCATTGTTATGTTAGAGACATGCTTGACAAAGTGTGAAAAAGTTACGTTTTAAGGAATGTATAATGTTAGTTATTTACTGTTGTAGGTGTGGAACTTTGTTAACGTTAACAGTTTATTCATGTTTAAGGTGTATTAGGTTTGTCGTTGTGTATTATATTCATAGTTCAAATGATACTAAGTAAGCTTTATTAATGTGAAACTTTGTTACGTTAACAATATATTCATTGGTCTTTGTATAAAGAACTTGATTTTATGTTAATGGTTTGACCAAAATATACTTGACATGTGACTTTGAATCAAATAGATCCAATACGATTCAACGGATGATAGGAGCGGGATGGTGGCTGGTTTTGGTGGTTTGATTTACTGATTTAACTGCTTTAGGGTTATGTAAAACATGAAAGCTCACGTAAATGAGTATGACGTGATTTAACAGATGAATGGGACAATAGCTCGTGGAGGGAGGCGGGGTGGGTGGGGGATCCCTCAGGGGGGTTGCAATTACTGATTTCTGCTTTAAGGTATGTAAAAACGTAAATTTGTAAGTTATAAACAAAAAGAATAAGAAATTTTATTTATTTATTTATTTAATTTTTTTTTTATTTTTGTGATTCTGAAACCATTATTTTTGAAATCTACAGATCCAGTAACATATATTAGACATCCAATATGTTATCATACAAACAATCTTTCAATAACTCGGTGTTCGGCACCGCACCTGGGCCAGCACCGGTTATAGCTGTCAACTCCTACCTTTCTTTCTATCTTTCTTTCATTCTTTCCTTCTTTTATTCATCTTTCATCCTTCTTTCTTCCTCCTTCGTCCTTTGTTTTGCACTCTGTGCTTTTTTTTCAGTCAGGACCCCCCTAATGGGAGGGTCCTAGGCACCCTATACGGACTTATAATCATCATATTCGAGCTCTACGGTCTCGATAACCTATATAAACACACCAATATTGTTGTTATACGAATGTTTATATTTCAGATTTGGGGGCTGGAGACCCCCCCTTTTGGATGGGCACTGCTATTTATCCCATATATGATGTGAGTACCTTATATGAAGATTGTATACCGAGTTTCAGCTTTCTACGTCAATATTTAATGTTTGAAGGGGGGGGGTAGGGTCCCCCTTCGGGGAGAACCCATGGGGGTGTAACTTCGTATACACTGAGGTTATGTAACCATCTAACCACCCTCCAAATTTTACCACGATACGATAACTCTAACCCTTGTAGATATATATATTGGACTCAGAACCGGATGCGAAGAAGCAACCGCGGCGGAATACAGAGTCGGAGTGCATAAAAAAAAGTCGGAGTCGCAGAGTCGTGCAATTTCTCCAGAGCCGGAGCTGCTGCTGTAGAAGGCTAGGGATGCGAACCAAAGGTGGAGGCGGAGCTGTGCAGTACAGTGCGGTGTGGTGCGGTGCGGTGCTGAAGGAGACGCAGAAGGAGACGCAGAAGGGTTTAAAAAACAACTCAGAAGTGTTTCCTCCGGAAACACTTCTTCGACGTAATAATCATAATAATAATAATAATAATAATAATAATAATAATAATAATAATAATAATAATAATAATAATAATAATAATAATAATAATATTAATAATAATAATGTGTATGTGTATGTGTGCGCGCGCTCGCGCGCTGACCTAATCTCGTCTACGACGAGATTACGTCATCACGCTCGAGCCTAACGCTATTTAGGCCTAATCTTGCTCTCTCAGAAGCCGCAACAAGGGCGTAAGCGCAATATTCACCTCGAAACTCGGGGGCGACCACTCCTTATATACATCCTAGAGACTTGAAATTTACCCTGTTTCGAGCTTAACCCATATATAGATGATATTCCAAGTTTCAGACCTATACCTCTATTCCTTCATATCGAAAAGGGTGGTCGAGCGCAGATTGTCACATAACTACTGACGTGTTACAAGACTCCAATAAATATATTAGGTTTATATCTCCCATAAAGAATATCCAAAAGCAAGGGAGGTTTATACCTCCTATATAGAATATCCAAATGCAAGGAAGTTTCTCCATTGATTTTTTTACAATTTATCTGGCAGAGGGTACAAAGTTTCTGTCAAAAGTGAAAATTTCTTCTAATATTTTAATATTCATCATCAGAGTTATGTAAAATGAAATTATTAAAGTAAATAGAAATTAACAAGTTACACAACTTTCATTTAGGTATTTGTCTGGTTACCCAATCCTTTTACCTCTGGGCTAGCCATGTCCAGTTTGAAACAGCCAGAATAATGACTTTCAGAAAGTCAAAGTGTTTTGTATACAATAAAATTAAAAGATATGTATCGTCCAATTTCATAAACTCTAAAAATTTCAAAATAGTTGGACGAACATTACAAAAATTATCCTAGAAGAATTTTCAATTCTGGCAATTTTTATCCTTCTTCCAGATATTGTGAACAAAATGAACACAAGAGATGTTTTTAATTTTTGGATATGGTATATAGAGGAGATAAGGAGGAACAGACCTAAAACTTTTTCCTAGTATTGATTTAAATGCAGTTTTTTTCGAGATAGAGCCATTCAAAATCGGCAATTCAGATTGTGATCAAATCTCAAACGTTAGATATAAAGAAAAATGCTCTGAATCGACGTTTTGGAACTCGACCAAATATTTCTACTCTGAAAAATTCGTAAAAACTTGATAATTGTTAAAGTGATTATAGCAAGTTTTTATTATTAAAAATTATTTTAGCTGATTGAACTTGTCCTTCAAGTTCACGCATTTTTTTTTTTTTACGTATTTTTCAAGAATATTTTTTGTCCATCAAAATATTTTGAATTCTTATACATAATAAATTACATAATTAATTAATTAAATCTCTTACATAATTATATAACACGTATTACTGCAAGCAAGTTTATTATGAATTTAAAGATTCATAAATTTCAATATCAGATCTCTCTCTCTCTCTCTCTCTCTCTCTCTCTCT
>JABUQX010050692.1:0-17500 GCA_015478945.1 Trachelipus rathkii
ATTAGTATTGTAGATCAACATGCTTTCCATTAATTTTCGTTTGAAAATTTTATTGCACCTTATTTATTACATTTTTATGGATCTTGATTTTGAAACAGGCGTAGACAGAATTAACGTGATTATTAAGCGTATGTGCGAAAAATACTGTTAATTCGTAACTGTACTGCGCGATTAAATTACGCCGGGAAGCGGGCCGCCCGAAGGCCTTATTTAATCATGAAATCAAGTTGGAAGGCTGTGGTGAGTCTGCTTACTTTACTACGCTTATACAACTTTAACGCTTTATCCGATGTAGCACCGAGCACACTCCTGGTCCATTCCAGGGTTCGTTGATTTTCCGGGTCCAGAACTGAACGGGGATAGGTGCTTGTTCCGTCTTTGCGCTGAAGGTATAACTTCACTGGAAAGGTTAAAGTGAAGGCATCGCCGGTCGAGGGAATCACGTTAGTTGTCAGGAAAAGATTTGGAAAGTAAGTTTGGCTCTGGTAAAAGGGGACACAAGTCTTGTCCTTGTTCATAGCGCCAGCTCAGAATATTGGTGGCAGCATGCGGTACTGGGGCCGAAAGCATTATATCGATCGGGTTAGTGGTCACTACCACAGAGGAAAGACGACCTTACCACCCAATGAACGATCTAAAGACGAGATTGCGTTAACCACGAGACCGTCCCCAACGCGCGCGCAGAGTGCCTGATATAATAATAAACGTTGTTTCAAGATTCTAGGTTGAGGAAGGCCCAAAGTTGATTTGAGACATTACAACCAAAGAAAAATTTCTCTGCAAATACACTAAACATCAATTCCATCGGTCATTTTGGAGGACGTAACAGGTCTCCCACAAGGATGGCGGCAGGTTAAAGTCACCGATGGACCACATGGGCAGGATTGGATGTACACGTATGAAAATAATCGTATCGTAGGTCCTTCTTGGTATATTATCAGCTTAAGGGCGGCAGGTACATCCAGAGCACATGCGCTAGCGGCGGTCGTCTAATGTATGGTATTAAGAGTTCGCACCACGTTAATATACTTTGACTTATTGCTAAGAAACGGAGTAATGACTGAGTGGATATTGGAGTGATAGGGACATGATCTCCGTGAAGCAGGTGATCGCTGCCTTCCACCTCATTGTCTGCTGGTATCTCACGATTTCAGTTGGAAATTAAGGGTCTCACCTATTATCCTTGAAGGATGTAAATAGGGAATACGGTCATCGAAAGTTGCCAACTCTCTGTAAAACATAACATGCCAAGGGTCTGAATGAATCGATCATAGTAATACTCTTCAGCATTCTTCATTATTTGCAAGTATCCGAACGTACAGTTTCATATGGATTGAAAACGTGCCATTATAATCGGAATAATAAATCAATTGGTTCAGAGACGATTCCGTGACAATATGTCACGATGTTTTGGGTATTGTGGTAAGTACTCTAAGAGATTATTGAATTTTAGAGCTCGTACACAGGATCCCGTGAGCCGTCGGACGACCCACCGATCAAGAACCTCAAACCTCCAAGGAAGGGATGCAGGACAGATACTCACGCAAGACAATGTATATGTTGTGGACTCCAACCTTCCTGTTTACGAGAAGGGGTTTCCTATGAGTCACTATCCATGAAAGTAAGTGGTTCATCGTCCAAAAGTATGAGGCCTGCGCCAAGGTCACTATTTCCACATTTTCGAACATCCCTCCTCCATCTAGACGAAAACTCCTGTCAAGACTCTCTTTAGCAAGCGGGAAGGGGACTGCGTCATTGCAAGGAGGTCGCCCTAAACAAAGGCTGGGGAAGACTGGAAGTAAGGATGTACAAGTATGGAATTGTACGGTCCGGGAGTTAGATTGGAGACACTCATTCGGATGACTAAGCGGTATTAGGCGTTCATTGCAATAAGTTAAAATTCTCGGATAAGCGGTCGCGCGCTCGAGGAGAGCCAGTAGCTTCGATACGACTTGGAACCTAGAATTGTTCAAGGGGGTGGAGGAGGAAGTAGAGCAGGAAGGGTAAGACTTCCTCTCATTTACCCTCCTGCTAATCTCACACTCTAGCTAGTCAAACTCCAAACATAACATCTCAACACATCATCTCAGAAGCGTGATGCCATGTCTACCGCGTAAGATAGTACTGTCGAGCAGTGGAGCGTAGGTGTCAATATCGCATTTACCATGCCTCGGACGCTCTACTCTCAGGTGGGTACAACATGATGATCTAGCAACGTGACATGATTCCGGATATTCCGACGTCGAGAAGATAGAGTAGTTCTCACGAAGAGGTTCCATACGTCGGCATCCAGATAAAGAGGTTCAGTATAATCGTGCATTTGAATAGTGCAGGTAAGCGAGGGTGGCTTATTAGGCGGAAGTAAGTTATATATATTAAGCAGATCTGGCACATGAGGGCGGACCAACTGGTTCCGAGATACGAGCCCCGTCGAGGTTGTCAGCGCGGTCGCAGCCTGTTTATGGCAAGGACATGTATAGTAACAAGAGCTCCCTCGTTACAGACGAGGATCCTAGTTACTCGTGTTTATAAGACAGTTATTTATCTGTAATTATTCGGTTCCCTCGAATAATAGCAGCGTAGTAAGAGTATGATCTTTGTCCGTAGAAGATCCGCTCATCTTGGACGGACTATTCGCAACCGTGTTGAATGAAAAGTACCTTGGGTGTTTTTCTCCCCGGCGTATAACTCAGAGAACTCTGGTGCGTGTTTCTCGGGAGATCGGTACATTTGTGTAGGCTCTCCGACTGGGCACATGGACGATTGCCTCGATTCCTTCAGAAGCTCGACTCATGTTCGTTAAATAATAAATCAGTATGAATATAAATTCCCTTGGGAGCTGCATGGACTCTATTCAAGAGTATGAGAGTTGATATTGTATAGAGGTGTCCGTGTAGTGTTCTGCAGAAAGTACTACGATGTGAGCTCTGGCGGTAATCTCCATTTCGGGAGACATTGGAAAGGTTATACTCATTTGTCCTCAGTAGCCACAGATATCCTTTACCATCTCAAGATAACAGGTGAATCCGGTAACCGTGCACGGAAGTGACCGAAACTCGAGATCGAACGATTGACATATAGCGGAAACAAGGCTCAATTCGGAGTACCAAAACGTCAAACTGGTAGGTGCGATGCAAACGGAAAGAGGCTACACTGCAGACGGAGTGGACCCTGTCCGGTTATTCTGTGACAGCATAAATTTATAGTTGAAGATGGTAGTAAACCAGCTTCATCCACCTCAGCTCGGTCGGGTAGCCTCACGACGGTCATCATTTAAATTTGTTAATGGCTACCTCATAGTCTTTAATCGCCAGGAAATTTTTCTTACTTCTCAACAGGTAGAATAATAAGGGTGCAGTTGGAACAGAGACGAGTGGAATGTGGTGTAAGTGTATTGCACTTGTTCAGTTTAAGGTACTCATGGACGGTTATATCTCCATGTGTAATCATTATTCGGGTGTGAGAGTATACTGCTACATGTCGGACAGATGATGTCTGGGGAAGAATAACCGACAATTATTCCTGTGGGTGGGTGATCCTATAATTAATATGGTACTTTGATAACTTCTTCTCGGGAAGTGGTCATCATAAGTACCGATATCGCGTTGTGACTTGAGTAAATGTTGTCCAAGTTTTACCATTAGACTCAGTGAAGGAGTAAGAGGCACAGTTAAGAGAAGGTAAGGTTAAATAGACAGCGTTCGTCTTGGAGGGGGTCAATCCTACTTAGTGGATTACCGATAACGTCGGTGATAGCATCTTTGTGGTGAGGCCTGTAAATGAGTTTAGGATGTCAATTGAAGCCTCGGAACGAGAACTCCTAAGCTTTTAACTCGGCGCATATATGAGTTATTAACCACATCTTTTACTTCTTCGCCGTGTATACAGTTGAAAATCATTCTAGTCGATTTAAGAAATGACGGTGTGAACGTCTCTCCGTCAGAGGGATACGAGGTAAGCACAAGACGTATCGGACTCACTAGGGTACGAGCAAGTCGAGCTACGAACTCAGAGGGAACACGTGTCTCATTGGCGTACGCCTGGGCTCTAGTTAAGTTTGGATGGCAGCTTCCAATCATTCATTAAAGGCATGCGCTGGCATCACACTAGATGATCAGATGGATTCGTGATTGACACGTTGAATTAATAAATAGTAAATGACGGGTACGGAATCAAAGATCCGGGTACCTCCTGTTAGGGGGGTCCGGCGAACGTGATCGTCGTGTTGGGTTTACTACTCTTGGTCCGTTTTAGGAATGGATACACAACGCTGACGTCATGGGTTGTCTTTCTATGGTAAAGTCCCCACGTTAAAGAACGGAGAGACTAAAGGGTAATTCTTTAATGGCCCACAACAGCCTCACCTGGTCTATCGACGGTGGCATGTCCATTCGACCTTGAGCTGGGTACTCCGTATCACGAGGGCGATAAGGGGTGGGTGTTTGGAGGTACAAAACCTATATTATCACCAAGAGGCGTGTTCATATAAGCCACTGCTGGACGCAGGCCTGGGATGCAGGAGAGGGGTTACGTGGTTGCGGTGACCGCGCCAGATGCGCTGATATGCCGAATGTATTTTGGAGAAACGTGTAATCTTATTTTAGATCTTTACCTTTCTCCATGAAAATTCTCCTGCAATAAACATCAGCTACGTGTGCAATATAATAAATAACTACAACATAAATCAATAACATAATACCAAATGATGATAGAAATCAATAAAATCCGGCTAATCGTAACTTGCTGACAACTAGCGCCACCACAGGTCCAGAAGGCTCACCTACCTCCCGCCTAGATAACCCCACCCCGTTAAGGTGGGACCATGTGGGTGTGAAGTGCCTCAGGGAAAGACTTCCCCGAAGTCGCGTCCAGTCTACAATGATGGTGAAAAAGTAAAAAGCCGTGCACGCTAACTTAAATAAACAACGGAATATATACGCTCGACAGTATTACCTCAAAGATTATTGCCTCCCCAAAGTGCAGGACAAGCCTCCTCACAGGTACGGGAAGGTGCCGTTGTGTACCCATAGCTGACAATAGGTCGGCCCGAGAAAGGTCATCAAAAACCAGGTTTTGACCTGTATCCTATACTCAACTATCTACGTGTGGAAGGAGGAAGAAGTAATGTTGGAGTTGACATTTTAAAGAGACAACAGCCCGGTAGTCACCAGGAAGCAGGGGAATGGTGATAAGTAAATTATATTTCAGAATGAGAATGAGATCAGGGTGATACGTAAGGGTTATAGTCGTTATATAAGAAACGGTGAAGGAGAAGGGACATAACGAAACTGTGTGAGGTAATGGGAAAAGGTATTATGGAAGCCACCACAATATAACTAATAATTAAATTAAATAATATTAATAATTAATAATAATTATAATTAATTAATAATAATAATTATATAGTAATATTATAATTTTTTTTTTTTTTGAAAGATTGATATATTGGGATCTCCACAGCACACAATAATGCGGCTAGACCGTAGTTAGCTAAACATAACGACAAGGGGAAATCCTAACGAACGAAAGTCCTAATGAAAGCGATCTCTTCCTTTCTAGAACCTATTTTTTAGAGAAATTATGTGTATTTATAAAATATTATATATTTTATTACTATACAGTATTATGCTTCCAATTCATCTATCTACCATAACAGAAATAATACTTAACATTGAAAGAACTATAAAGGATATTATTTAAAAAAAAAATGAATGTAAGTTATTTATTACCTAAAACCATATTTATATATTTTCCTATTTTTATAATAGTTTTAATATAGTTTAATATAGTGTTAGATTTTAATATAATAATATAGTTTAATATAGCTTAGATATAATTATTAATTTAAATATAATAGAAAAAGTTGTATAAGTATATTCTTCAAAAGAAAAGGTAAAAATACGTCACTTTCGTTGTATTAATTAATACGAAAATAAGATGATTCGGATAAGATGTGCTGAAGGCGATGCTGAAGAGGTAATAGTTTAGCTCACGAGTCAGGAAGAACTTGCTTCGAAGGGTCGAGATGGCACCGCAATCCACAAAGAGATGAAACGAAAGTGAGAGGACAACTGGAGGAGCTAAATGAGCAGGTCGGGGGAACCCCCCGGTACCATAAAAGCAATCCTTGGGTAAGATTTGTATGACCAACGTGACGAAAATCGAGCAGGACCACCTCCCACAAGAGAGGCGCTCTTCCTACAAGATTGAAGAAACATACCGCCTAATGGACGGGTTTGAACATTTCGGAAGTTTGGCGGCACGAGCATCACTCCGCCCAAGACATGATTCTCTAGCCTCAGGAGAAGCCCGACGCAAAGAGACAGAGAAATCCGTAGCAGGGAAAATGGCCCAGACTCACAGCATGGAAGGAAGGTAACGGGCACCTGCGAGCATTACCTGTGCCAGCCGCCCCGTTTGGCCTCCCCCATCAGGTCGTTCGTTGCCCAATGGAACTTTCCTTATTTCCGAAGGAAAACACACCAGTAACGCACATTAATTGGTGCTGCGCACATGGGTAACAAGCAGAGGGACTGTTGATGGCATCATGACCAACGGGTTTACGGGTTGATACCGGAGTCAGCAAATCGATCTGGAGAGCGCTCCGAGAAAGTCCAAAAAGATAGTATATATAATTACTGACCACGGGGCGAAGGTATCATGATCCATTGTTCACCGCAATGAAAGAACATTTGCTATTCAGTTCAGTACTGAAGAAAACTAGAACAATAAACGGGTGGTTGAAGGGTTATGGGATGACAGTGATTGTCCGGAAACACAGCTGAAGCTCCCCCCCTTTCCTCGCGTTCTTTGAACCATGCGTGTAAAACCGCTATAAGAGTCGCCCATTGGACTCTCCGAGCGTGAGATACAAAGGATCCCTCAACAGCACCGTGAGTGTGCCTCTACGACTTATATCTAAAGATGGATCCACTGCATGAGAGCAAGATGAGCGGAGAAACCCACTGGGGGGTGGGGGGGGGGGCGGGAGGGGGGGGGGGGGGGGGGGGGGGGGGGGGTGGGGGGAGGGGGGGGGGGGGGGGGGGGGGGGGTGAACGGGTAGAGTAAAATCAAAATGCTGACCGCTCGCTGGCGAAGGTGAGCGAATATGCGAAGATGAGTAAAAACCCCAGCAAATGGCAATAAGAAGGGTTGTGACGGACGAGCTCTAATATATAGGTGTCAAGGCCAACGAGGTAGGAACCTGAAGAACGGATGAACAGGCGAGCACATGAGCTGCTCCCTCCGCAGGGATAGGGCATCACCCCGGCCTCCACCTCAGGCTTTTCCTCGGAGAGGAACGGAATGGACCCGTGGCAATTCTCGGCCTTCAGTCTGAAAGGGGTCAAGAAGGCGGAGGTAGGACTGAAGGTCTGCCATAAATGGCACAAACCATAGTCTAGTTTTAGCCCGCACCAGCATCGATGTAAAAGGATTGGAAAAACCGGCGATTTCTCCTTTCCCCAGTTTGGAGGTGAGGTGGGTAACATACACTGGAACGGCGGCAATTAGCTTTAAGGAGAGTAATATGAGGAAGGTACGTGAGGCGGCTCATCGAGCAACAGACCCAGCGAACCCGCACCCTCGCTCCACATGGATAGGGGGAGCTCATAATAATAATAATACATAATAATAATAATAATATTATATAATAATAATAATAATAATAATAAATAACAATAATAATGAATAATAACAATTACATAAAAATAATAGAAAAAAATAATAATAATAATAATAAAAAGAAAGCATCAAGCATATGGAAAGGAGGGGAACAACAAAAGGGGGAAAAATCAACGAATAACAAAACGTACTACACTTTAGATACCAATCGGAAAAGTATCCTGAAGCCCCCACCGCCGACAAGGTGGGGTACGTTAACGGGAAGTTATTATTCATAAAATAATAATAAATAATAATAATAATAATATAATAATTAATAATAATAATAATAATAATAATAAAACTACCTTTTAACGTGCTTTATCCCCTATGCAGGGGGTAACACAGGGGACCACAGGAAATCGAACTTTAAGGCCGGCTATCCAACAGCGCCACAACGTGTTCGCAGTCGTTTATTTCTTGCCCCCAGGTAGATAAAACTCCAACTGCACACGCGGAGAATTTTGAACCAGCGCCTCTCGTAATGAGAGGCAGCGACCTCAACTCTCGCTGCGCCACGAGCCGTTCTAATAATAATAATAATAATAATAATAATAATAATAATAATAATAATAATAATAATAATAATAATAATAATAATAATAATAATAATAATAATAATAAATTGGTAATTTACAATATCTTCTACTATTAAAACTATAATTTATATAACTACTCTGATTAATATAATTTAACATATCTTGTGGTTAACCTTGCGCCGCAATTTCTCTCACTGCACCGCACCACATCCCAAGGGTCTAACGCATGTACGGGCGCCCCACCGCCAGTCTATGGGGATCCATAGGGAGGTTAATAATAATAAAGTACATTTGTTGAAAGTCCATCTTGGTTAGAGTTATTGAACATCGTTTTGTCTTATTATTTATCAATTATATTAATCGATAGTGCAAATCAAACATAAGAATCGATTTATTCTTTTTTATCCTCAATCATTTGTAAATATTTAATTACTTTTAGTTTGTGCACAAGTTTGTGTATGCGTGGTTAAAATTTATATGCAAATGTGCAAATTACTCTCTGTGCAAACTCTGTTAAGAGTTTTTCTACAATATCATTAAATTTTAATTTATTAGCTGGTGGTACAAGTGTATGAATGTGTATATTAGTTTACCCACACATGAAAGTCCATACTTTTATTTTTTGTAATATATTAATTAATCTTTCTTTCTTTCTTCACCTTCCTCTTTGCCCCAAGATTGGGGGTAAGGTGCTGTACAAGCATCGGAAAAGAAAAGCAGTAGGAGAACATTGACAAACAGTCCGAAAAGAAAGCCCAGCCTTAACCGCCCCCTCTGTACCATTAATTGGTGAGAGCTCGTCACAGACAGAAAATCCACCCTAGAGCATCATGGGACAGCGACGGACCCTCACTATGGTAAATCGTCAATGTAAGGGTTCATCCCCTGTGCCAGGTCCACAACAACCATACCCCATAACAAAACCCCGCCATTCTCTCCTATCCGTGCACCTTTATTCTCGCCTTTCTGCCAAAACTCACATTCTCCCTTCAGACAATCGTTCACGCGACTCAATCCCTTTCTGCTCGGTCTCCAGCCGGTCGGTTCCCAACACATCTCACCAACTATACATCCGCTTCAACAACCTACTATCATTCATCTTTCCACATGACCAAACCATCTCAACATACTTTCATTTATTCTCGTTCATTATCCCACTCCTTTCTTACACCTACACACTCTCTAAATACGTTCATTCCTCACTTTATCAAATTCTTCTCACACCTACAACACCCCTTAGAAATTGTCCATCTGAACACATTTGAACTTTAGATCTATAACTTCTTATTCCAGACCATAGTCTCACTACCATCAATAACACAGGTAACAACATACCTCCATGTAAGACCCTAGCACACTCAAGAACTTAGTCCTTTGCATTCACCAACGATTAATTGCACAGCCACCTTCCTGCCAATTCACAACTTTCTACTAACTCTGCATCGTCCGTTCCCTCTCACACAACATATACCCTAAATATTCTGACTACTCAGACACTTTGTTCTAGCTGCTCCATACCATTCTAAACATAACTTTCACAACGAGAGTGTCCTCACTCACACCAATAACCTTACTCTTATTACACGTTTACTTTCAAGCCCCCTCCTTTTACACACGCCTGCCAATCTCTCTACCAATCCTCTCAAACTCTCTCAGATTCACCACAAAAAAACAAAACATCCGCATATATATATATATACCCCACTCATCTCCATTCTCCACATTCTAACACCATTTCCTGCATCCCCACCTCAAATTCTTTCATACCTCCATATAAATTGAATAACCAAGAGACATAACCATCCCTGTTCACTCCGCTATTAATCCTAAACCAATCACCATTGAACCCATTTATTCTTACACACCGCTTCACTATCGTGCATACATACTTTTGATTCCATTCAGAAGCCTACCACCCAACCCATATATCACTACACCTGCCATATTGCTTCCTATTAATCTTATCATACGCTGTTGCAAATCCATAAAACCTAAGTAACAATTTATTCTCTTCTCCCTCATTTCTTCAATCATTTGTTTCAATTAAAATTTGATCCACACATCCTCTAACCACTCCTAACGCACCTTGTTCTTCACCATCAGTCTTCAGTCACTGCGACGCACTCTTTCGACCAAAATACCAGCATATCAATTCCCTACAACACTCAGTAACTTATTCCCCCTATAATTTCTTACAGTTCCCCTTTTCTCCCTTACCTTATATAAGGTACTTATTTTCCATGGTTGATATAACCCATCTATAAACGTCTTTATTAACAACTTCCAAATCAATCAATCACCATCTATCTCGCCTCGTTCTTGATCATTTCACCAGTGAATTTCATCTATACCTGCAGATTTACATTCTTTAACTTCACTCTACCATTACATCCTCCTTACTAAATACCTCATATCCACAAAATAAAATACCTATTCCTTTCTTGCCGCCATCAACCCACACACATTCACTATCACCTGTTTCTTCATTCCTGTTAATATTGTGCAGATTCTCGAGTGTTCTTTCCACTCTCCTTACATCCTCTTCATCAGTTACAAAAGCAACCTCCTATTCATTATTTCAAGCAGATTGCCCCTTATTCTCATTCTTACCTTTCGCGCTTCTTTCCAGAAGAGCTTCCTTTCCCTTGTAGTCCCCCCATTCATCCCTCCTTCCAAACTGTTCATTTACCTCTTGTTTTCTCCTACGTATACAACTTTTTAGTATTCCTTTTTTCCTCCTATATAATCAAAGCATCTTTCTTGTTGAAGTCTTCATGCATTGCTTTAGTACATTCAACCACGCTTCTGTTTTACCTTTAACCGCTTTCATCACTCTTCATTCCACATTCACTGTTAACATCTCTTGCTCCTAACTTTAGCACATCCACATGGTTATTCCTTTGCACTACTAACCAATTGCTTCCTTCATTTGCCCCCAGATTTTGTTCAGTATCAACTTGTTCACATTCAACCGTTTACTAGCGAGCGCTCTTACATAACTTATCCTTATTGTCTTGCCTTGAACAATCTCCTATTTTACCTACTTCCTTTTGTATCACATTCCCTCCCATTCAAGCCCCAGTAGGAAAATTTTAAAGTAAAAACAACATAATGATCCGATAATCCCCATTCTAACCCCCTAACTGATTTCACATCCAACACTAACTTTCAACATCTCCTTCTCACCAATACTAAATCCAATCATCTTTTCCTTCGATACGCCATCTTCTACCTATCACCAACTCTAGTATCCTAATACTAACCTTGTGTTTTAAATTAAATTATTATAATACGTAAGTTCCTCTCGATTCCAGAAAACATAACCTTCCTACATTCTCATTTTCTCCCGCCACTTCAAAACCACCTGTTATACCATCCCTTTTTTGATCACTCTATCCAACCATTCAGGTCCCCGCAAAACTATCAATCTGAAGCTCACTACTCACCCCATCCAAAACATCATCAGATTATCCAAAACATCGTACTCTCTTCAAGTTTCCCTCAGATGGACCATACGTCAAAACCACACATACCTTGACCTTTCCAAACTTAAATTTATCCTTAGAGATTCTAGGAACTCAACAATGCAAAGTGCTAACATAGCTGTCATACGCACAGGTCACTCATCAAAATTGCAACTCCTTCTCTCCTGCTCTCATTCATCTTCCACACCAGCACGCACACATTTCACATCACACACACTTAATTTCACCTTTTTGCCTTCATTCTTTGGTTTCAGTCAGCAGCGAGCAATATCAATATTTTGCTTTCCTAATACATCCATCACCTCTCTCCTCTTCTCCTCAACATTTATTCCTCTGACATTCCATGTACCCATACGATTCATACAATTTCGCCGAAAATTACTCATTTTTATAAGTTTCTAAAAAAAATGTGGCCTTTTTAATTCAGGAGATTGTAAGAATTTTATCTCATTATGTCTCCTCATTCTTCCCATTATCAAATTCTCTTAATTCATATCTTAGCAGTTGTTTGTTTGAATTTTAAAATATTTGCTCAATTCCGTCCTTTTAGCTTGTTCCCAGTAATTCGAGGCAGCTTCTAAATTATTGAAAGAGCAGCAAACATTGAAAATCTCTTTTACATGTTCCTCATCGCCTTGAGATAAAATGTATTTTAAAACTTTTATGGCTGCTTCATCTGCATTTGTGTTTTCGTCATAATCGCAGACGTTCTTGTATTCATCCAAAGTTTTTAGCAAATCACTTGAATAAGAGTTTTGATCTTTTGAAACTCTTAAAGACTGTATTGATTTGTCAAAATCCTGCATAATTAATGGATGAACTATATAGAAACATCCATCTTGAATTGTGTGAAATTGTAAGAATTTTGTAGACGTACCGGTATTAGATAACCCTAACCTATCATCAAAAACTTCGAATGAGACATCTTTTGATTCGAAAAGAAATTTGAAGAGTAAACTAAAGTTATCAGTTTCCCTTTTGACAGAGTTTACAAAACTTGAGAACATTTCACGGTTATCAGAATCAAAAGAATAATTTTCGTCTAGTAACTCACTACATACAGGTATTCGCAAAAGAAATTCCTTGTGTCTGTCAATAGTTTCTTTGAGTCTATCAGTGTCGACGCTTCGGAGTAAATTTAATACATTAAGCCAATTAGGATTTTCCTCATCAGTCAACAGTTTAAAATAAGTATAAAAAAATTGTTCTGGGGCTTTTAAAACATAATGTGAAAAACAACTTGGATAAACTAATTTTCTACCGAATTTATTAATTAACTTTGTAGCAATTTCCCAATGTCCAAAATACATTTCTAGATTAAGTCTCAAGCAATGATCTAAACACTCCTTCGCAAAATATCCATTTTCATTTTCCTTTTCCAGAATATATCCAAACAGTTTAAGATAAACTTCCTCATCTTCTGTTTCTTGGTTTTCAACAAAATCTTCGGCAAAGTCTTTTAAACTGCTAATAAAAAATGATTCAAACACTAGCTCGACATCTTTGTTGATAAGATAATAGAGTAAAGAAAATTGATTTTCCTGTAATGCATAATAGAAACAGTTCCTCCCCAAAATATCCACTGCTGTGGATAGAGAATTCTTATCTAAATTGGTTACAAATTCTTCGTCACCACTCATAATGGATTCCTGAATTTTATATTCTTTGGATTTCTTGATTAAATGGGTGTCAAAAACATATAAAATCATATTATTTTCTGGTTCCAGGAGAATACTTGTGACTGATTTTAAAACATTTTTATCCTGGCAATTTTCTGTAATGGAGAGTAAAAGATCAGCAATATAATATTCAGCAAACCTTTCATGTATAAATGTACAGACACCATTGGTCTCAGAAATGAGGCCAATTCTTTTCAGTATCTCAATACTTTCGCCAGAAAGTTCAGTGTCCACAGCTTTTGATAATATATTGGTATGTTCAGGAGAAATTATTTCACTATATCTTAAGGCAAATATTTGATATCTTTTCTCGTTAACATTTTTAAAGTCATTTTGCAAGATTTTTTCTGTTTTAACCTTTTCAGTAAAGAAAATATTATACTTACTCATTATGAAGTCCTCAAATAACCGAACCAGACTAATATTCTGTGGGAAAACTGAAGAAGATTTCACTGCTTCATCTCTATATGCTTGTGAAGACATGTATATATGCAAAGGAACTCCTAAGAAATCTCTCTCATCTGTGCTGATATCATAGTTAATGTTTTTAACAAAATTGCGAGCATTTTCCTCAATTAAATTAATTAGAGAGTTGCCATGATAGGCCTTCCATTCAGCAATGAGAAGTTGAATTTGTTCATCTTCACTAATGTCTTCCACTTTAAAGGAAACACACCCTAAAGCCTCTTCAATTTGGCGCACACAATGAGGTCTACTTGTTACCCATATTTGCTTTGTCAGGTTTTTATTTTTCAAGAACTTAAGAAGCCCCAGAATTTTTCCTTGCCTGCTGGGTTCATGAATTTCATCCAACCCATCAAACAATAGAATCAAGCGTTTATTATATAAAAAATACTTCAAAGCATTTCTTGAAAAATCCTTTTTACAATTTTCAATTTTAGCCAAAAACTCAATGATATTATCAATGTTATTAAGATTATCATATTTATCAAGATATTTTTGATATTTATTAAGAGGGATCAGAATAACCCATAATCGACCCTCATTTAAGTTTTTTACTTCAAATGAAAGATGTTTTAGAAGTACTGACTTTCCACTTCCAGGTCCACCCGTTATTATAACAAAATTTTCATTTTCAAATAATTCAGAAGAAGTGAAGGGTGTTTTATGTAGACAATTTTCAATTACATTTGAGTTACTACAAATTTCACTATCTGAGGAGTCTTGCTCAACAAAATTGTTGTGATCTGGAAGTGATGATTCATATCTAAAATCTTTTCCAAGAAACGTTATCCAATGGACTGTTCTATGTGAAATGTAAGTTCTATTTTTGATAAAGAAATCCATAAGGTTAAAATTTTCCTTTGTATAATAAAAATTATGCTTATCATTAAACAATTGCAAGTCTTCTAATTTTACAGGAAGTGAGTATGATTTGTCAAAGTCCATAGGATTAAATCCTTCATAAAGAGTAACTATAATAATATCTTGAGACTTTTCTTCTGTGAGTAAATTAATATTTACTTTTTTACGTTGAACAAGAGTTCTTTTAATATAAAATGAATCGCAGTCCACATCAATACCTTCTCCTAAATTCATAATTGCACTAGTTGTGAAATTATACATAAACAGTTCTGGAGTGATAATCTCACAACCAAAACAAATATCAGAAAGTTTTACCTCCCTGTTTTGAAATGAAATATTTAAATTTTCAATGCTATTTAATAATTCATCTTCAGTTATCCATTTTCTGTACTTCAACGTAGATTTAAAATGATCAAAAGACAATACTTCTTCATTATACCAAGTGTCCATAAAATTGTTAAACCCTTTATAAAGCAACATCTGATCTTCATTTTTGGTTACAAGTTTATTCATTTCATTAGAAATGAGTTTATTCAATAGATCAATTTAGTGAAAGGTAAGAGAACAATAAATAAATTTTAAGGATTTTAAAAATATTTATACTATATATATTGTCCACTTCTCCTGATGGAAATTTTTCAAATATAAGTTTCCTATATCAGGGATTCTGAAAAATCTAATTTCTGCTGTGCTTTAAGAATTCGAACCTTCATTTTCCTCCATTTTTCCAACTTTAAGGAAATAAAGGATTTGAACCACTTAAATGAATGTTATATAAATTATAAAAAGTTCTTAATTTTTTTAACACTTTTGGTCTTTAAATTCTTTACAAAATATCTTTTATATCTTTTAAAAACAATTGTTGAAAGTTCGGATTCTATACTACTTTTTTGAGTCATATAAGGAATGTTTCTTTTCAGTTTCTTGAAGATCTAGATCAATCACTTTCCCTAAAAATTTTCAAAAGCTTTTTTAAAACTTTTATTTTAAATTTTTTTTTCGAAGATACTTTTGATCATGAACTTTTGACTTTATATCAAAAGGTTTTTGTAAAATTACAGACAGTACAAGTTCCTCAGACAATTTTTTTATGGTTTTTCCTCTTCTTTATTAGTTATGGTAATTGTTTTTTAATTTCACCAACCTTTTATATATGAATCTTCAAAATTCTCCTTATCCATAGGAAATGAGTTTTTCAATTTTTTTGCTTTCTTTTTCTTTTTATTATGAGACGTTTCCCGAAATGCAAATAATGAATCGAAAAACTCGTTCCTGAAATTATCGAGTTCTTCGTTTATATTTTTCAAATCAAGATCTAAAAAAGTATCTTTAAATTTGTTTATCTTAACATCAACCACATGTTCAAAAAGCATCTCGGAATATTTATGGATTAAACTGAATGAATCATCACTGATAATAGTGGCTAAATTTTTCTTTGTCCTGCATAACGTAGGAGGCCAATTCATTTGCTAACCTTTTTCTTTCTGACAGAAACTGTTCATGAAATATTTCTTGTCTCTCTTTATCATTCATGGAGAGTTTGTAAAGCATTCCACAGTTCCGAAATAGTCCTTCATTCGGTATCTCTCTTTTGGAAATACATTCTAGAGAATCCTCAATTCCGATATTAGTACAAAAATACAGAGCATCAAGTTCTGTTTCTTTAAAGTCTTTATCACTGGAAAGACAACTTAAAGATTTAATGTAATAATCAAAATAATATGGCAAACCAAAATAACTTTTAGAGTTAAATTTCAAACCTTCAAAGTTTATTTTCTTATTTTCATCACTCAAATGTTTCAATTGAATTAAAGAGTATTTCGTTTTACCATCATCAGAATCATAAGCAAACACAAAATCATCAAACTTTCCTGTTCCTTTTTTCTCTCTTGTAATTCTGAAATTTCTGAAACTTTCCCTTTGACATATGAGGCGAAATAACAGCAACTTCCCAAAATCTTTCTCAAACTCCTTTCCGTGTCGACCTTTTTCAATAGTTTCTCCACTTTCATGATAGTGGAATTTTTCTGATTCCATTCCTGAAATATATATATATATATATATATATATTATATATATATATAAATATATATATTTTTTATATATATAATTAATATATATGTACTATATATATTATTATATATAATTATATAATATGTATATATATAATATATAATATATATGTATATATAAGGATAGCAGTTTCTCTCGCGAGAGTTCGAATCTCAGTCAGACTACCTGAATGAACACAAAAATTTGCCATCAGTAAAAGATTTTCTGTAGGGTTTAATTACAGTTTACGACAATGAATTACACTAATCTCAAAACCTATACATCACTAAAAACATAACCAACACATACAACAGAACAGTCTATTATAACATACAAAAATCAAACTCTTCCTCATGCTTCAAGCAAAGGTCTACCGATGTGGCTTCGAAACTACATATACTATGGCTAGAATTTCCAAATGTATTGAGACGAAGCAGGGCTTGCTATCAAGACTAAATAATCTGCGCACTCTAATACACTTGGTTAGAAAATACATGTAACTTAATTTCCCATGACCAAGAACCTACTGCAATTTGTAATATATATACTTCCAATTGATAGGATAGAGGTTCGGTTTCTTTTTCCTTACTTTTAAGTCTAGGGGTATATAATATCCTTGTACACAAATATATTTTGAAGCAATGTCTGAAGAATTGCTCTGATGCCTGGTTACCTACCTAATTTACCTAATTACCTAATTAAAATGCTTAAGTCAGCAAAATGGTGTAGTTATAAAATATAATTCTCCTTTATTATT
>JABUQX010050692.1:22500-36559 GCA_015478945.1 Trachelipus rathkii
TAAATGCAAAGGTTTGTAAGTTTGCAGTTGATACTAAAGTGGCCACCTCAGTTAGGAATAGTGAAGGATGCATAAAGATTCAAAATGATCTTGATAAACTTCTTGGGTGGGCAGATAAGTGGCAAATGAATTTTAATAGTAAAAAGTGTAAGGTTCTCACCTAGGTTACTCAAATAAAAGTTTTTAACTACGATATGATGGGGATTGGCTTGATCTGTGGACCATGAAAAAAATTTAGGTGTGATTATAACAGTAATTTGAAAGTAGGCTAATCAAGTGTTTGGAAGCTAGAAATAAGCTAATCAAGATGCTGGGCATAATAAATCGCAAATGTTGTTTACAAGAGCAAAGGAAGCAAGGAAGTAATAAGTAAACTGTATAATAGCTATGTTAGGCCAGTAATAGAGTATTGTGCACAAGTTTGGGCCCTATTTAAAGAAAGACTTAGATATGCTAGAAGAGAGAGTGCAATGTTGAGAGCAACAAGGATGATTCTGGGTTTGAGGGTAAGAAGCTTATGAGGAGAGGCTGAAGGAGTTAGGAATGTTTTCTCTGTAGGAAAGCGATTCTCAGAGGTGGCCCATGATACAAGTTCTACAAAATATTTGCATCTATTGATAATACAGAGATCAATAAATTTTTCATAGTAAACCATGCACAGGTGACCAGGGGGCATAATAAGAAAATTAGAAGAAAGCATGCCATCTTCATCTATTAAGAAAGCATGCATTCAGTAATAAGGGTTGTTAAATTTTGGAATAGTCCTGCCAGAGGAGGTTGTGTGAGTGTGACTCGATTCGCAAACATTTAAGAAGGGTTAATTCGTTTTATGGATGGGTTGGGATCATATAATATATTTTGACTAAGCCTAATTGGCGAGTTTTTAGTTGTGATATAGTTATAGTTAGATGGCATGTGTGACCATAACTTAGTTATTAATGCATGTGGATGGTTTGGGTATCATATTTATATATCATTAGTTTTGACTAAGCCAAATTGGTGGATTTGTAGTTACAACAAATTGACAAGCCCTAAGGTGCTTTGTGGATTTGCATGAGCATGTTTGGGTAGTGGGTTGACTGGGACAGTCTCGATAGGCCCATGTGGCTTTTTACTGTCTCTATATTCGTAATGTTTCGTAATATCAAAACATTGATATTTTTAGAATCTGTTAAACTCAATAATCCTCTATTGAACTCCATAATTACCAAACGTTGCTTAGAAATATAATAATTATAGCAATTATTTATGTGACAGCGCTGTTTCATACCCATATCAAAACATCCATTAGATTTTTAAAAAAATATTAATTTTGTCAGACTACGCTACGCTAATCTAAACAATGGGTATCAATTACCCTTGGGTAGTGTGTGGGTTTTGCAGGAGCATGTTGGGTGATTGGTTCTATTAACTCTAGTTGACGGGGACAGTCTGGATAGGCCCATGTGGCTTTTTACTGTCTCTATAATTTCAAATGTTCCATATCCCGAGATACTGTTTCCTTCCCATTAGCTCTTAATTAGGGAAAACAACTATCGCCATTATCTCGATGAATTTATCGTGCACTGAACCAACTAGAGCAATGGCAGTTCGCCACAATCTGATGAGGCCTGGGCTATTAAGCAAGCCTGACCTAGTTTTAAGTCCATAGGGGTTTAATTAGGAAACGTAAAATTTAAAAAAAAAAAAAATTAAAAAAAAAAAAAAAAAAAAAAAAAAATAATCACAAAAACAAATACCCATAGGCCATAGACCATAGTCTTGTTAGTTATAACAAGTTTACAACAGAATTTCGACACATTCGACCAGTGTTGCCAACTTTTAACACGATATTTACTCTAGATCATAGTATAAAAAAATCTGGAAAGGTATGTGAAAAATGAAATAAAAAGTAAAAAATTTGAAGGTTTAACATTAATAAATATTTTGCAATGAAATCATTTATGGTAGGATTCCTCCACTTGTATCAATATATCAGAATTTTAATAAATATTACTTTCTGGTTCAATATTTGCATCCTTATGTTGACAACCTTAATTACCCAAAATTCCAAGTAATTTAAGACTGAATTAGGGAAAGAATAATTTTCGCAAAATTTTGTCTTAGCTTTAAAAGCTATACAACTGATATTTGATAATGGGAAATTGCATTTTGTTCTTCAACAAATTTTTTACAATATTCAAGTTGGTAAATAATTAATCTTCTCACTTCCCATTTGAATTAGCTAAGGTAAATTAAGTGAATATAGAGTAAAAGTTGCAATTTCAGAAAATAAACTTTCAACAGGATCTTTGCAATTTTGTTAGTGTTATTCCATTTAATGTAAATGAATATTTAAAATATTAAAAACATCGGAGTCTGATAATCTTACGACCGATGTCGAATATCTTGTTACCGTATTCAAGATTTTAAAATGTATATGTGACATTTGATCGACCGTGACACTCTTAGCTTTCGTAGCTTAAACTTGGGATTTTAGAGATTCGAGATAATGTTTTTACCTGTTTAGGGAGTGAAAGAGGTTTTATTTTTATTTTCTGACTTCTTATTCCTCTTTTGGATTTCATGCATTTCTTCATTTTTTTTCCATGGCTCTGACTCCGGCACGAGTCCACTCAGGCTCTGTTTCCTTTCCAGAATCCGATTCCTTCGCCGAGTCCTGTCGGCTATTTATTTTTCGTCTAGCTACTGTCAATTCCAAGTGAAACCTCGTCTACGACGAGAGGACATCACCTTAAGAGAGAATGCCAAGCTTGGTGTTGATAGGAGAAAGGGATGGTCGGTGACCGATGGTTGCCAAATTTAGTTTTCTGTTTCAATTTCTAGTTAGAGTGGTTACCTTTGGAATAATGGGACATGATAATGCTACATGAGTTTGCAAGTTGGAGAGTTAAGATGGTAGGGTGTTGCGGGAGGGGGGGGATTAAGTGACACGCCCATTTTCTTTAAAGTCTTTTGTTTATACAGAGGTCAAGACTACAATTTTGTGCCTGTATTGGGATTTTATGTTTTCAACTGGATTGGTTGTCCTTGTGCATAGCATTTGTTCCCGAGTTAGTTCTCTGTTCTACCTTAGTCTATTGCGTTGTGACATTAGTTCGAAGCTATTTCAGTGGAGTAGGTCGAACTGAAGTGGTTTTGGTGTCATCGAAATTTTTTTTTATGCTGCTGTGACTATCGAGTTGAAAACAATTTTTTCATGACTTGGACAAGCGAAGGGCAATCATAATGTAGAAGGATAAGAAAGACTGATCGGTGCTCTTCCAATATGTGATCTACCATAATTTTTTCGATAATCGAGTTCTTTTTTACGACTATCCCACGATTGATTGTAATAGACCCGCAAGGTACTTTAACTATTAATGATAAAACAAACTTCAAAATAATCTTTTGCAAAACCACTTTTCTTTACGTAAAATACAATCAAAATAAAATAAAAAGTATATAATAAAGCTACGAAAAGTGTTCATAATATATATATATATTATATATTATTATATATATCTTTATATATATAATATATATATATATATATATATTATATATATATATATATATATATTATATATATATATATATATATATATATATATATATATATATATATATATATATATATATATATATATATATATATATATTGTAGTCTCTTTATTTTATATTTTATTCAATACTCTCTCTCTCTCTCTTTCTTCTTCCACTCTCAGCTTTCCCGCCTTCGCTCCAGAGGGCGCTCTTACGCTTGTTGTCTCCCTCTCTCCTTCTTGTGTTCGCCATTTTGAAGTATACAACGTTATTTTTCAATGCTCCTTTTTATTTGTGAAGAAAAGCTTGATATTTACATTCCCGATGTTTAGATGTTTACATATCAATCCTAGTGTTTTTGTGATTTCAACAACAACATTTTTGTCTGTGATTTTGCCTTGTATCATATTATTTTTGTGAAAAGTTTTGGGTTTACTTGCTGATGACAATTCCTAGTCTTAATCAACCAACATGCTGATGACAATTTCTAGTCTTTCTCAACCTTAATGCTGGCAACGGTACCCATTTTTCTTCATCAGCCGATCTCCATCCAACCTCAACCCCTTCATTCTGGTGACTCCCGTCGTGAAAGAACAACCTCCTGGCCTACACGAAGCGCTCCAAGACGTGTCTGACCTCTCAGATTCCACCGGTGCTATTCCCCGGATATATAAATTTTTTTCGATTTTTATGTCTATAGATAATATTTTATGCATTTTTGGCCTATTGTTCGGGCCTCATTTCAACATTATTCATTATTTTCGGGGTCTGCCAAAAAAATAACAGGCAGATTTGTAAGGTGAAGTTGCCTTCCCCACCATTGTAATTATTTTTTTATATTTTTTTTCGGGGTTTTCAAGCCCCAGTTTTTATATTTTAGAGTTAAGTACCTTTCTAATTTTAAGTTATTTTAGATATAGTTAGCTAGCATAGGCAGATTTGCGGCAGTGCTCCCCTGTCGTTTTATTTATAATATTTTGTCTACTTTCACATTTTTGATATATTTTTGTCATAATGCCACCTGTAGAGGGTGATGTCGCCCAAAATAATATTGACACTTCAACTCCTGAACGGACTCAAACCACTAGTTACAATGGTAAGTTTATAGAAAAAGATTTAGAGCTTACATTTGCTTTGTTGGAGACCTGGAGTTACAACTTGAGTCCACTAATGAGAGTGATCGCTTTAAAGCTCTTTTAAATATCTTACCAGTAAAAGTATTGCAACGATTGCGTGACATTTTGCCGCAATTACATTCCAATAATCAACCATATTCAGTTCTAAAAAAAGAACTTATAAATAGATTAGGTGTAACAGATAGTGAGAAGATTAGGATGCTTTTACAAAACGAGGGCCTTGGAGATCGGCTACCTTCCATTTTGATGTACGATATGTTGGGTCTTTTGGATGGTCCCCCAGTTGGTCCATGTATACAAATTTTCCGCCAATTATTCTTACAAAAATTGCCCACTGAATTGCAATTTCAACTCGCTAGCGTTGGCCCAAACATTTCTCTGCATGAGCTTGCAGCCCATGCAGATCGTATAGTAAAGGCGAAACCCTTAATGGCTCCGACTCCACCACCTAACGCCTCATTTATCTCCTCCTTGTCGCTAGGTCCGGGTCAGCAACCCCTCGGTATTCCGCAAGCGCAAGGACACGTGAATGTAATCGGCTCTTCTCAGTTTCATGTTGCGCTCTTGAAGCGCGTATTAATACTCTAGAAAATACTATTTAAGATTTGGTGACAAGGATTCGAACCCTTGAATCACGTCCTACTCATTTTCAATCTTATCCTCCCCCTTCTTACTCTCACTATGCTTCACCTCCTCAACCTTTTCCTCTTCATTCTTCTCCTTCCTATCCTCATTACCCTCGCTCTCCCAACCAGCGCCGCCGTTCCTTTTACCGCTCTCCTACTCAGCATCATCAACCTGTTGCTCTACCTTATCATCCTCCTGGTCAAGCAGATTCTCAGCCCCCTTCCACTCCTACCCACGATCAACAGGGTATTTGTTTGAACCACCAGAAGTGGGGCGCCCAGACTAGGAATTGTTTGAAACCTTGTACTTTTCTGTTAAACACATCCTGCCATGTTCTTGAAGTCCGCAAGACATGGTGTCTTTTGCGCTGTTCTTCTTATGGTGATACCCTTTTTTCAGACTGGTTTTTTCTCTTTTTTCAACTATACCTTTTCTTTCTCTTTCGCACTTCGTTCCATCCATTTTCCCTCGGCTCCGGCTTTCCCATTCCTTTGCTCCCGGCTTATCATCCTTCCAACTCGGGTTGTTACTTCGTCTACAGTTCGACTGCTGCTCCAATTTCGGCTCTGGCGCCACTTCACTTTCGGCCTCCGCTCGCCGAACTTCCTTTTTCGCAATTAAGTCACATATCATTTTATTGTCGTCGTTATACCCGCTTGACCAAAGGTCGAGCAGTATGTCGTTTGTTGGGATCACGCTTCCGAGTTTCTGAACCCACGTTTTCAACTGACATGAGCCCTCCTTTTGCGTTCATTAACTCCGTTCGTCCACGCCTCCTACTTCCTACTCTCCTCTTTCAGGACTCCGTCCCTAGAGGGGGGTAAATGTAGTCTCCTTATTTTATATTTTATTCAATACTCTATCTCTCTCTTTCTTCTTCCACTCTCAGCTTTCCCGCCTTGGCTCCAGAGGGCGCTCTTACGCTTGCTGTCTCCCTCTTTCTTTCTTGTCATCGACATTTTGAAGTATACGTTATTTTTCAATGCTCCTCTTTATTTGTGAAGAAAAGGTTTTGATATTTACTGTTCCTTGGTTCAGATGTTTCAATATCAATCCGTAGTTTTTAGTGATTTCAACAACAACATTTTTGTCTGTGATTTTGCTTTAATTGTATCATATTATTTTTGTGAAAAGTTTTGGGTTTACTTGCTGATGACAATTCCTAGTCTTTATCAACCAACATGCTGATGACAATTCCTAGTCTTTCTCAACCTTAATGCTGGCAACGGTACCCATTTTTCTTCATCAGCCGATCTCCATCCAACCTCAACCCCTTCATTCTGGTGACTCCCGTCGTGAAAGAACAACCTCCTGGCCTACACGAAGCCCTCCAAGACGTGTTTGACTTCTCAGATTTATTATAATATATATATATATATATATATATTATATATATATATATATAGGTATATATATATATACCTATATATATCACGCCGACCCTCCACTCCTTGAATTAGGCTCTGCCCGTAAGTGGTGATGAAAGTTAAAAAAAGAAAAAAACTTGGAAGCAGGATTCACAAGTGCGCCAAGTTATGCAATATGGAGCGCTTCGTGTAGGTGAGATCGCCACAGTGAAGTAATCCCGACACGTCTGCATATTTTACATACAAATTTGAAGCACAGCTATCTTCTGAGGACGGGACATCTCAGTCCCTTTAGTTTTTTTCTAGCTTTCCTCACATATTCCTCTTCCCAACATTGGCAGCATTTAAAAACGTGTTATAGTTTCATGTATTTGGAAATGGCAGCATTTAAATCATGTATTTGGAAATGTACTTTTACAAACATTCGTGTAAACGTATTTTAAATACATCTCATTTTTATAGAAAAACTATAAATTTTTTAAAAACATACTTCGTGTCCGACTCAAACTACATGAATGAACATATTTCCATCACACAAAACATGAACGCACATTCGCCCTTGCGCACGAAATCCGAATCGTTTAATATATGCTATTTGTCGCTTGTCAGTGAAAATGCATCGCAATACACCATTACTAATTGGATTCATCATATTATGTTACTTATAGCTTGCTATCTTTAGAAAATGAGCTAAAAGTACATGACAATCCTTTACAGCGTCGCACATCCGTATTTTAAGCTGAAATGTATTAACACTAACAGGAAATGGAATAAAGAAATGCACAAGCCCAGTTAAGATCCTACTTATAATGGCAGCTGTAAATGAATAGAAAATTTCTTGCTTCTGAGGAGAGTTCCCCAAGTGACACAGAAACTGGCTATTATTTTGAATTCATTAAAGCCACTACATCAGATAATTCTGAGCAGAAGAAAAAATTATCCTTTCTGAAGGATTCTAACGTTACAATTCTGTCTCTGGGAAAACATGCTCTTCTTCAAAAGCTCCTCCTGACATACAATACCACCTAACATCTCGTCGAAAAAAATATCCTGCGCAAAAATTGTGATTACTTCAAATTACGAGATATATACCCATTCCGATTTGCCATTCTTCAACCTCCTCCCTAATAATTACATCACCAAAAATACCCAATTCTTCTCGCACCATCTAACCCCACACACATTCAATATCATCTCTTCATCACTGACAATGTTATGCAGATTTTTTAAGTGTTCCCTCCACACAACCTCATGTCCATCTCATCAGTCACGAAAGAACCATCCTTATGCTATGAAGATTCCTGTCGTTCTCTTTCTTAAACTTTCATACATCCTCCAAACAAAATTTCTATTCCTTTGAAGATTCCCATTCATCCTCGTTTCAAACTGTTCATTTATCTCGTTTTTTTCCTCCTAATTATGTAACTTTTAGCCTTCCTTTTTTGCACTTATATTTCCATATACCTTTTTTTCGAAATCTCATCATTGGCTTTTAGTACATTCAACCACTCATATTTTCTTACTTTTTACAATTTGCATTGCCATTTATTCCATGTTCACATTCTCTTCTTCTTACTTTAGCACACCCAGATACCTCACTTGCACTACTAACAAACGCTTCCCTTTGTGTCCATGTATTTCCAATTTCATTGTTCATATTTAACTGACTTTTATACAAATAACCTCACATAACCCTGTTTTTTCAATTTTACATTCCCGTTTCTACCCTCTTCCTTCCTATTTTCATTCCTCTCCACCACGCTCCCTCTAGCCTAATTTACATAAAACAACATATTCATCTGATATTCCCATTCCCACACTGATTAACATACATCACATACTTTAACACCATCTTCACAAACATAAAATCAATCATGCTCTTCACTGACATAATCTCTACCTACAGAACTCCCGCATACTTATGGATAGTCTTATGTACAAATAAAGTATTACTTACAAACAAACTTCTCTTCTCACAGAAATCAATTACAATCACAATTTATTTTAAGTTCCTGTATAGGGGCAGACACTGCTCACTGTGAACCAGCTACAGTAGTGAAATTAACACTAGGGCCTGCACCTAGAAATAATGAAATGGAACGTCAATGTAAAATAATTGTACCTTATGAAGTAAATTCAGTTCTCGTAAGAACGCAAAAAGTACGTCGGAACGAAAGAGCAGAGATTCAGCAAGAATGGAGGTAAGTCGATTTCTATAGGGAACGGAGGCGATAGCAGGAAAGTATCTACGACGTGGTGATGCCAAAGTGGGACAGTCAATCAGATGGTGAACAAAGAGAGGCATATGGGCCAGGCAAAACGGACAAGAGGGAGGGAGGGTCCCTCGACATTGAGGTACCGTGTGAAATGACGTGTGACCGATTTTGAGTCTTGTCGTGTCACCTCCCGTTGCCGCACAGGCGAACTGGAAGATGCCAACTATTCACGAGGGGCTTTACAAAGCGAAGTTTTAGCACCCAGCAGGTGCCGCAGATTATCACTCCAACAGACCTGCCAGCAGGACCTAAAGCCACTTTTGATGGGGACGTAAAAGTAGATTGAGGGAAGAAGTCCCATGCGGAGTTCTCGAGGAAGGTACGCGTTGCAGGATTTAGGGGAGGCCACCGCCTTAACTGCTGCCCCATCAGCACGCTCATTACCCGCAACTCCCAAGTGAAAGGGAACCCAACAGAACTGCAAAACTTTCTGACGGGGATGGAGTCTGCGTTGTAATGATGGAAACCCAAGGGATTCCTGAGGGAAACCGATGTTGATTGCGAGGGTGTGGGTGTTTGTGGTTTGGGGTTGGTGTTTTGTTTTTAGACCGCTCTGACGTCGGAACATGGTGACGTGGTCGCTCCGTCAAGAATAAGGATCCTAGAAATGCAAGAAGCAGTGGCACCGTTCTTGCGTGGAATAATAGAGGAAAAGGAGGGCAGAGTTTCAAAGTATTATAATAATATATAATAATAATAATAATAATAATAATAATAATAATAATAATAATAATAATAATAATAATAATAATAATAATAATAATAATAATATAAATAATATAAATAATAAAAAAAATAATAATAATAATAATAATAATAATAATATAAATAATAATAATAATAAAATAATAATATATTAATAATATATTATCATCATTCATCATTCTCAGCATTCATCTTTGATGAAGTGCGCAGTATATTCTGGAAACAGAATAGCAGAGAACAAATGATGTAAGTTCCGAAAGGAAAGATCCATTACATCAACTTCAGTGAGAGAGGTCGCAGTATAAAAAAAAAAAAAAACATATTGCTTCACAAGATTGCCGACGGAGTCATATTTTTCAAATTATCTCCAATGGTTACGGTTCATCGCCTGGGCAGGTCCACAATCATACATCCTCACAAAACCAACGCATTCACGTCCTATTATTACGCGTTCTTCTGAAAAACTAATATTGGTTTCCTTCAGACATTGTTTAACTAAACTCAATCACTTTTTCTTCGGGTGTCCCAGCCAGTCGATTCCTATGCGCACTCACCACTATATATTGTGCTTAAGCAACCGAATATCATCCATCATTTCCATATAACAAAACCATCTTGATGCACTCTCGTTTATTCTCTCATTTCCTCTTTTCTTCACACCAAACAACTCCCCATCACATTCACTTCCCATTTCTTCATTCCTTCTCACAACTAACACGCCTTCCAAGATTGTTCATCTGAACAGATTGTACCTTAGATCTCATATACCCCTTATTCCACACCACATTCCACACCATAGTTTCATAAATAAACACCAGTAACAACATACTCCTGCAGAACCCTAGCGCACTGGAGACCTAGTCCTTTGTATTCACCATTATTTAATTGCACCAGCTACCTTTTTCCTACATTCCCAACTTTCTACTACACTCTGCATCATACGTTCCCTTTTCATCTAACATATATTGTAAATATTTAAACTCATACTCGTTCCAATTGCCCACCATCAGACATAATACCACACCGCAGATTCTCTTCACTCACTACCATTATCTTACTATTATATACATTTACTTTCAAACCTCTCCTTTTACACACCCTGCCAAACCCCTCAAACTTTATTCTGATTCGCAGAACAAAACCAAATCTTCAGAATACAATAAACTGGGCACCCTTCACTCTCCTCCCTTCTCCATTAGTCGAACAATCTCCCCCATCATTCCTACTTCTTATTCTGCTATAACCCAATCCAAATTAAATAGCCAAGGAGATTTAACACATTCCTACATCACTCCATTATTAAAATTAAATCAATCACTTTCAACTCCATTTATTCTTGCACACGTTTCACCTTTGTCATACATAAATTTGATTCCATTCGGAAGCCTACCACCAACACCATATATTACTAACACCTGCAACAGAGCTTCAGTATTAATCCTGTCATACGCCTATTGCAAGTTCATAAAATCTAAATAGAATTTATTCTTCTTCTATCTCTGTTTTTCAATCATTTGTTTCAATGTGAAGATTTGATCTACACGTCCTCTACCACTTATCAATGCACTTTTTTCTTCGCCAATCAGTCACTCTCAACAAAAAAACACACCTTATATCTTTCCTACAACACTCGACAAACTAAATCCCCTAAGTTCCTCTGATCTCCCTTATCCTTAAATAAGGGCACTTATTACTGCTCTCCTCCAATCCTTCGGAACTATACCTTCAAAATCAATGCTTTGTTACACAACTTCCATATTCAGTCATTCACAATCTCGCCTCCATTCTTGATCATTTCACCATTAATTCCATCTACACTTGCAGATTTACCATTCTTCAACTTTTCTCACTCTACCTATTATTTCAACCCCAAAATACCTTTTTTCTTACAATAGTCATCAAATTCACATACATTTACTCTCACCTCTTCATTTACTAGCGAATGTTTATGCACAATTTTCGAACTATTCATTACACATCTCACATCCGTCCTTTATCATCCAAGAAAGTATCATCCTTATTAATTATTCTATGAAGATCCCCCTTATCCCTTTCTTAACAATTCGAACTTTCTTCCAGAAGAGATTCCTATTTCCTTTGCAAGTTGCCCATTCATCCTCCTTCAAACTGTTCATTCACCACCTTCTTCCTCCTCATTTATTTCCTTACACCTTTCTTTTGATAATTTTAATTGCTTTTTTAGCATTTTTTCCTTACATCGCTGAAGGAACACATGTTACAACACTCCAGCGAAAAACTATTCAAATGTTCAAAATGTGATTTCGGCACTAATAGAAAGATACATTTGAAAGAGCATGAGGCCAGACGTCACGGTGGTCGGTATTCATATGCTTGCTCTCATTGTGATTTTAAGAGTTATAAGTCATCCTCATTAAAAGAACATTCTCTATATCCTCGTTCCAGTCACAGCAAGCAAATCAAATTTACTTTCCTAAATACGTCCATCACCGCTCTCTCTTCACCATTTATTCCTCTAACATTTCATGTACTCAAACGATTCATATAATTTCACCGAAAGAAACAAAATAATAATTTTTTCTTTGTTCGAGTGGATGTACAATTTTGTACATGGACCACCACAGCACACTGGGGCTTTACAGTTTCAGTATACTAACTACAGGGGAAGTCCCTAACGGAACGTAAGATGAACAGTGCCGAGATGATTAGATCTTATAGAGGATGTTCAGTTCCAAAAGGAAGGCAAAAACTCGATCACTACGAAAGCTACAAAAGTGAGGAGATTCGGATATGAGGTGAGGAAGGCGATGCTGAAGAGGTAAAGTGAGCACATCAGGGAAGAACTTGCTTCTAAGGGTCAAGATGGCCTCGCGACCAATAATAATAATAATAATAATAATAATAATAATAATAATAATAATAATAATAATAATAATAATAATAATAATAATAATAATAATAATAATAATAATAATGAAAGTAAAAACTTCAAAAATTTGCCTTTTAATTAAAATATAATCACATGGAATTATATATATATATATATATATATATATATATATATATATATATATATATATATATATATATATATATATATATATATATATATATATATATATATCTCTAAAAATCACATAATACATAGTTTTTTTTTTTATAATATATATACTATAATTATATATATATATATAATATATATATATATATATATATATATATATATATATATATATATATATATATCTCACTAAAAACCACATAATACATAGTTTTAATTCTAAAACAAGTTACGTGTCCAACGAAGTCATCTTAGTGTGAAAATCTAATAACATTTCCACTTGGCAATTATTAAATTATATTTATTTATTGTAAAAAATTATGAAAAATATTTTATCGTATTATACATGAAAAATGTTTCTAGAATATCTTTCAATTTCAGTTTTATATTTAATAGAATAAGTTTTTAAATAGAGTTTCCGTATTGGGTGTTTGAATAACTTGATAACCAATCAAATTGTTGAGTGTTTTGGACCTGTTTGATTATTATCTTCAATTAACTTATGAAAATTTCTTTAGGTAACCCCAATCCACGAATAATTGAGGGTATCAAGGTCTAAAGCTACAGCTACTTACAGCCAATGTGGAAACTACACACATTTTTCACAGCCAAAAGGGTAAATACTTCAAATATTTCACAGCCAGTAAGTAAACAACAAACAAATTTGGACATTCAATAAAGTAACAACTTTCAAATGCCACAGCCAATAGGAAACAACTTTCTGATGTGTGCCAGACAATAAACGAATTACATTCAAATGTGATAGCCAATTAGGTGATTACTTTCAAATGTGAGAAACAACCAAAACAATTACATTCAAATGAAATAGCCAGTAATTACTCTTAAACGTGACAGCCAAAACCCACCAGCTTTCTCACATTCCACTATTGCTTATTTAAATCTATTAATATATTTCCTCATAATCTCCTCGACTTCCTTTTCACATCACAATTGATGAAAACAATTTTCAAATCTGAATAATAATATCCCTCTACAGAAAACATCCACAGTTCATTCAGTCCATCCTTGAAACTTTTTAAAAAAAATAATAAAAAAATAAAATAAAAAAATAGTTGTAACTAAATATTTTCTGATAAGGCACTGTTCTTATTGACATGGGAGTTATTAAGACTTAAAAAAAAAAAAAAAAAAACCTGTGGGAGATACTACAGAACACTAATGCTATATTAACACAATATCTCTGTAAATGAGAATTAGTCAAAAACATTATCATACATAAAGACAAACACTATATTATATAAAGTTATCCCACTTAATTGTAAAAGATGATCAAGCAATCTCCCTTCTGTCACTTCTCATCTTCAATCACTCCCTTCTGTCACTTCTCATATTCAATCACTCTGTTCCGTCAATTCACATCTT
>JABUQX010050693.1:0-13810 GCA_015478945.1 Trachelipus rathkii
GCCTCACGAGAAGTCGTCCAGGAATGCACAACAAAACAAAAAATAAAATATAGAGTAAGCAGATATAGCGCTAGATCAAGCTATTCTGCGTGTATGTCAGCTTTCTAGCTAGGTATAACGTTGTAGAGTAGATAGCTGTAGTGATATTTATTACTGAAAGGTGATTACTACCTATTAAGCATATAATAAACAATAAGCCCAAGTCATCTAAATTAATATTAAACTTATAGTTAAGAATATTTGAGTCGAAGCCACAGAGGGCCGTATCGAGACTCGACATATACCATACTAACAAAAAAAACAAAAAAAAAAAAAAAAAAATTAATTTATCAATATAATCTTTTAGTATAGTTTATTTTTAATATGGAATTATTTAACCCAAATGTAGAGTTAAAAATTGTTTGAAAAAATGAACTTAGTGATGGGCAAAGCCCAACCTCATTGTTTCAACAAGTTTTGACTCTCGTTAAAAGACGAGGAACCAAGAGGTCCATTATTACAAATAGTTAATAAAAATCCCTAGCTAGTATAACTTTATATACACATACGAAATAAATGGGTCCTCATACATAAGATTAAAAACTACCAGATGAATATTTCCAGCAGTTGACATGAAATAAAAATAATAATGCTGACTGCGATGAATTCACATTTTGAAAGGGCAGATAAAATTTGCGAAAAAAATGAATTTTATGCCCCTCAGCATTTCATCTCTCATAAGTGAGCTTGAAAATAAAAATTTTTTTAAAAAATATTTCCGTCAAATAAAGAACATATTGCAACTGGTTTTTCTGGTTTAAAAGGGCCCGAACTTCAGCTTCCTGAATATGATGGAAAGCCTGAAGACATTGATAGTTCATAACAAAAACTTTAAGAAATAATGGATAGAGAGAAATCAATAAATTTGCTAAACATTCTTGTCTAATGAAACAACTCAAAGGTCCAGCAAAATTTTAATACAAAAAAGCCCTTTAGCAGTTAGGAATTAAGGCCAAAAACTTAATTAAAAAGTGCCTTCAGTAAAGTCTTTACAAACAATATTCGTTAGTTGAAAACTGATGAAATTAAGAATTAACCATGAAACTTTACCCATGACAGTTGAGCTTATAGATAATAAGAAGCCAATAATAGTTAAAAATAATAGTTAAGGTGATTTGCCAATATTTTTGTGGAACAGTTTTACCTGAGCTATATCAAACCCAATATATATGCGAACTACAAATAACATATCAAATGGAGGCGTGGTAGGCCCTTTGAATTTTGAAAGGTTCACTTAATAAAATTAAAAACGGACAAATAGTACAAAAACAAATGCAAATACATGACACTAATAATACAACATCACATTGAAAAAAAGATAGCTTTAGCTACTAACATGAATGTGAATCAAAAAAAAAACAAACACTGAAACATCAAAAAGGGTGGGTTGTTCCATTTGTTAGACATTGCAAACATTCAGATTGTATGAGCATAAAATGTAATAATATTAACTCACATGTAAACATGGAACAAATTGCAAAAAATTAAAGAATTGGGAGGTTGTATTAAATGTGGGTACTATAAACATAAAATGAAACTTGTAATCTTCTTTGTAATAATGTAAGAAACTTAACTCATGGCACTCCGCGATTTTATTATAAAAACAAAGTGGACAATTCAAACTCAAAAATCCAAAGAAACAATAAAAATAAAATAATGCCACTTTGCCGGACCAAATGGCTAGAAACGTGTCCTCACAGATGATATAATAACCCCGCACGCCATCTTCAAATAGCAGTAGCAAAATTGTTTGTTATAAGCTCCTAATGTAACAACTTAGCATGTTTGCCATAACAGTCCACTTCACCACCACTTGTAAAATAAAGAACATAAACAATCAACTGTCTTTAATGAGTAACTAATCTGAAATAAATTTTAATATCTCAAAGCAGTATGCACAAAAAATTAAATATAGAAGTTGTACAGTATCTGAAATAAATGCTTAATGGCGTAGAAATGGGTTTCAATGAAAGCAAAGTATTACACAAACTTCTATTTATCGATGAAGTTGATATAGCAAATAAATATATGAAAAAATAACAGTATTGTTGGCAGCTGTAGTTGCCTTCATACAGAACAAAGTGAATATGAACAGTTCCCCTCAATTCGTAAAGGCAGTTTGAGCAACATAAAATACTATCTAGACTTGAGAAGCACTAATAAGATAATAAGAATAATAGGGAATCCATATATTAGGTGTGAGGAGCCAATTTACCAATTAAAATGCAGTGCTTCATTTGGGTAACAAATAAAGTTGATGTTATACTCCTTACACTTCTTTATGGAATCTTATTATGGGAGCATTGAAATAACAATTAATAAAGAACTTTGCCATAAATGTTGAAATTAATGAATAGAAAGATTTATATTCCTTAATTAAGTTAAAAATGTGAAATAGAGGAAAAACTGAAAAGAAACAGAAATGGATTAGCTCTATTAATCTCTCAAATAATTTAATCATAAATACACAGTAATAGTTATCACTGATGGCTTTTCAGTGGGAAACAAAGGAAACAGTGCCTCCTAGACAATTACAAATTTCCAGGGGGTAGAAACTAGAGAGGACCTCCTTACTCACTTTGATTACAAATACACATAAGATAAAAGTAATTAAATGATTAAAACTGAAAAAATGCTAAAATTCACTTCAAATTATAAATAAGGGAGTTATGAAAATTTATGACAGATGGCAAAAAATTGTTTAACAAATGCAAGCAAAAATAAACAGCAGATTTCAAAACTTCTCCATTTGGGAGGAGGCATTATATTTGTGAGAATATGGTACAGTAGCTTAGAGAGACTCATTGGTTAAATTCTGGCTAAATGGAGGCATGTAATTTTACCAAATATAAAAATATTCTTGATTCACAGTTGAGCAATGAAAATTTCCATATCATAAATTAATCTCATTTTACTAGAGCAGATTTTCAAGGAAAATGTCACTTATTTTGACATCTTTTATAGTTGTGAGGGAACATAGATCTTTCAAATAATTAAAACAATGGTGTGAGAAGAATTGATAAAATGAGGGATGAATGCATTAGGTAGTTGTATGGTGTGAAGAAAGCCGTAAATAAGAGAATAAACAAGTATTAGATGGTTTGGTCATATAGAAAGGATGGATAATGGTCGGTTCATTAACCATGTATAGCTACGAGTGTGCTGGGAATTGACTGGCTGGGAGACAGAAGAAAAATGGACTAAGTTAGTAAAGGAGAAGAAAAATGGACTAAGTTAGTAAAGAAACGTAAGTTTGGCAAAGGTGACAAAGGTGTATAATAGGAGTGAATGGAGAGGCAGGGCTATAGGGTGTCATAGTGTGTGTGCTTGCCCCAGGGATGAACCCACATTGATGAGATACAAGTGAGGGTCATATATATTACTCACTCTGATGATAAAAAATAAATTTTGGACCATCTTTTGCAGAGAGTACTTTGTAACCATATGACCTACGATTGAAAAATGTTTCATTGTTTTCTCAAACAATATCTATTAAGCTAGCTAAATTTCATATGAAAATAGAAAGGTGCAGTCGCAAACGCCTAAATTTTGGTAGGTGCTGAAAATGTGAATCCCAATATACCGTATATAATATATATATATATTATAATTATATATATATACTTATATATATATTATATATTTATATATATATATCTATATATATATATTTATATTATATATATATATTATTATATTATATATATATATATTTATATATATCATAATTATTCGGATATTTATATATCTATCATACAACAAAAAAAATTCTTATAAACAAATTTTATCTATTAAGCTAATAAGTATATAATTAATTATTGATATCAATATTATTATTTGATTATAAAAATAATGATCATAATCAGAAAATAAGTGATGTGTTATGCCTATAATGAGAAAATTAACTGGTTAAATTTTCAGAGCATATTTTTAAAAATGTTGGTAATTATGTAGGTAATTATTTAGTATTGGTGATTTGACAAACTATAAACTTATTTACCAAAATAGTATCAAAATTCTTTGTAGTTTTTTTTTATTTAAGTATTGATATATAATATATATATTTATATATATTATATATATATATATATATATAATTATAATATATATTATATTATATATATATATATATATATATATATTATATCTATATAATATATATATATATATATATATATATATATATAATATATATTATATATTATATATATATATATAACTGGACAAGTTACTTCCGGCCACAAGGCAAGTTAAGAGAAGTCAAAAAAAATTCACATGGTATACTTATTGATACATAAATAGATGTTTAGGGGCGAATGAATTATTATAATTTTTTTTTTTTTACTTGTTTAGGGGCGAAATTAGGTCAGGTTAGGTTAGGAAAAAAAAATTTAATTTACCCTAAAACATCTATTTATTTATCATAGAGGCTACCTGTGATTTGATCCAGCTCCCATTCATGTGGGCGTTTAAGTATTCTTATATATATATATCTATATATACTCTTATATATTATATTTATATATATATTATATATAATACTATATTATATATATATATATATATATTTAATATATATATATTATATTATTATATATATATATATATATATATATACTCAGCGGATGGGGAGTTGAAAAAAAAAAATTGACTCAAAGACTCCAGAGTTGATATTATTAACAAATGACTCCACTTGATTTCCAGAGTCGATATTTTTACAACCAATTCCGACTCCAGACTCTCAATGGAAATTTCTAACACACATTTTTGTCGATAATTTTGGCTCGTCGCTGTTGATAATTGTTAATGCCAAATTAACAAGTATTTTATTTATAACCAGTTTTATATGTTATTTTAAAATATGGCAGGCAATTAATGTATTAATAAATTTCCCATCACTGAATGCCATGCTGGTAAAAAAAAAAAAAAAAAAAAAAAAAAGTCTCAACAATAGATTAAAGATATTCTCCATTATGGCAAAACCCTCCGGCCATATCGTCATACGCTCTGTTTTGGTAATTTAAAAAAAATTCAATATAGGTGCATCATTTGTTGAAACAAGAATGAACGTGTTTCAGGAATTTTTTATCGAGTTTTTTAAATATATTTAAACCTTTTATTTAAGTTTTAACAATATTAATACTTTGAAAAGTGTTAAATATGTATTTAATACATTATAGAAATGTAATACTAATACCAGGGTTGCGGAGTCGAGTCGTGGAGTCGGAGTCGTGGAGTCGTGCAATTTTTCCCGGAGTCGGAGTCGGAGTCGGAGTCGAAACTCCCTGCAGTGGAGTCGGAGTCGGAGTCGAAGATTCCTGTTTAAGTGGAGTCGGAGTCGGAGTCGGAGTCGAAAATTTATAAATTATTAATTATTATTATTATTATTATTAATTATTATTATTATTATTATTATTATTAATTATTATTATTATTATTATTATTATTATTATCAATTATTATTATTTTTATATTATTATTATATTTTATTATTATAAAGTTTTTGATTTTATTTTAAATAATAATATTTATTTTTGTACATAATTTAATTTCCTAAATAATCTTTGAAAAAATATACAGGAAGAAGAGTATATTTACATAGATTTTTCCCGAAGTGTTTCGTCTCTATACTTGAGAAATCTTCAGAGGATTTTTCTGTAAGCGCATGAGTACTTTAATTGATAATATAATAGTAAATCAAAATGATTTGAGTCTGATGATAAATACATAAAATTTTAATGCTAGTTGTGGTCTACGGTTTTTGATGTAGAAGGCCTCCGCAATTTTAAGTTTCTGGATTCATACGATCCGTAAATATGTAGTGTTTAGAAATATTACTATAGTTGATTGACCATGTGCGTATATGAAATGTTCACAAGATTTTGCTGGTACGTTGAGATTTGATATGCCCTGTCGCAACTATTCTTCGTGTAAGCAATATATGTGACGTAGGGTTTGCTAACGGGGTTAATTGGTCACAACGTGATGGTGTCGGGCAAAGCATCTCTTGTGCTAAAGGAAGAGGACAGTTGTTGGACTTATGTTTAGTCTGACTTTAATTTTTGAGGTGTCTTTAGTTTTGGAGGTGAGAATATCAAAATATAAGAGGCCATCATCTGCTCTTATTTGACAAAATAGCTTTTGAAGTTTTGAAGAAAAATTTATCGAATTTTTCTGCTTATTTTTACTTCTTCATTATATAATTTTGTAAGAGGGTTTTTATTAATTAAATTTTCACCTGAATTTTGTGGATGATCACAGTTAATTAATTTTTTTACTTAAGGCGGCAAATTTCTTCATCAAAATTTTCCAAGGTGAACATAGGTTGTATGCTCTGAACTAAAATTTTTACGATAGATTCTATGTAAATGATGAATAGGATCCTAGTCATATACAGAATTATCATTTGGGTTTGACATATGTATGGCTGTAAGATAATGAGCTGTCAGAATTACATTGATCTTTGAATGTCTAAAACAGATTGCATATTCAAACCTAGTTTTGTATGTGATTTTAAGCATAGACAACTCTTGAATTCTATTGATGAAGTGATGTATATGATCTATGTTAAAAATTGTGAGGGTGTCGTCGACATACTTTAAAAAAACGGGGTTAAAGTTGTTTGTTTTCACGAAGGATTTTGTTTTTCAGATTGGACATATAGGAGTCAGCAAATGTAGGTCCAATTGGTGAGCCCATCGCACTCCATCAGTTTGTAGATATATGTTTCTTTAAAATTAACGGTGTTTGAGATACACCAATTAATAAAAGTTCTCATATGTTGTTTCTGATTAATTTGGTGGGTGGTTATTTGAGTGACTACAACTTCGTTAATTATAATTATTATGTCAATCGTATCGAACGGAACATTTATAAACAAAGATTCTACATCAAGTGAGGCGATATTAGTGGCTTCAAGTTTTAAGTTTGGTAATTTACATAATAGTTTATTATTTTTTAACTATGAAGAGTTATTAGATATGGTCGGATAATGCTGTTCGATATTGGGCAATTTTCGTGTGTAAAGTTCGAATGATATTTACAGTCTCAAAGGTGAAATTTTTCTGATTTTTTTGTATTTTTAGGTCAATCCACCACCACCACCATATATATATATATATATATTATTTAGAATATATCTATACATGTAAAAATCTGCCTATACACATCTACATCTTCTACATACATCTACATTACATGTATATTACATGTAAATAATAATATATTTATATTATAGTATATATATTATATATATATATTATATTATCCTAAATTATAATCCGTTCTTTTAATTTTGTCAGAAATTTTCTGTTTTTATTTCATAAGCGATTCTTTTAAATGCTATTATTATTATTATTATTATATTTATTATTATTATTAATTATTATTTTATTAAACTTCCACAATTTTTTTCTGTGATGATGATTAATATTACTATTTTTTTATTTAATTATTATTATTATTATTATTATTATTATTATTATTATTATTATTTTATTATTTATTATTATTATTTTATTTATTATTATTATTATTTTTTATTATTATTATTAATATTATTATTATTATTATTATTATTATTATTATTATTTACTATTAATTATTATTATTATATATTAAAATGAAAGTATTAACTGTTTATATTTAATAATGGTGTTTTTATATAAAGTAAAATAAATCTTGCATTATAATCTCGTTTATTGTTTCTCCGAACTGAAATATATTTTGTTTTGCCATGTGTTGCCCCTGCATGCTTTATGTCTTTACGGTACTTTACACTGTATAGCATTTGGAGATTAGATTCATGGAAAAGTGGTATAATTTTTTTTATTCTTTTTTATTCTTTAAGCAAGCAAAAAAAAAAATTGTTGAAACAAACAACTGTTTTATGTAATCTGTAAGCAGATCCTGAGTAGAGTCGATTATCTGAATTTAGATTGCTGCAGTCGGAAGTCGGAGCTGAGAGATAGAATTTTTGTTTAAGTGGAGTCGGAGTCGGAGTCGGAGTCGAAAATTTTGTTTAAGTGGAGTCGGAGTCGGAGTCGGCGTCGAAAATCAATTTGAATTTAAGGAGTCGGAGTCGGAGTCGAAAAATTTTTTTACGACTCGCAGCCTGCTTAAATAATACAATTTTAGATACATTAAAGTATTTAAATCTGCCAGTTCTGAATATTTTTATAGGTATATATATATATATTATATATAGTATTTATTATATATATATATATATATATAACTATATATATTATATATTATTCTATAATTATATATTATATATATATTATATTATATATTATAATATATATATTATAATATATATATATTATATATATATCTATATATATAATATATATTATATATATATATAATTATTATATATCAATTTGGCGACTCATGGTGGAAATGGATGGGGGTGCGAGCCACATTTTTATATTATATATTATATATATTTTTAATATTATTTAATTATAATATAAATATATATATATATATATATATCATATTATATAATATATATAGTATATATTTAAATTTATTTATTTTATTTCACGACTCTTTTCCGCTTGAGAGGGTAGTGGTCGTGACTCTCTCCTTCCTCCCTCACTCGCCTCACCACTCCTCCACCTCAATATCCTCGCAACACCTACCCTTTTCCTCCCTCATCTCTCTGCCAGCATCTCTTTATTCATCCTTCTTGGTCTCCTTCTTCTCCTATCCCCTCCGTCCAACTCTCTAACACTCTCTGTTCCTCCTTCTCACAGAATGCCATACATTAACATTCCTTCTCCGCTCTTCCCACGCAATACCATTCTCCAATTCTCCCTCACCACCCTATTTCTAATCCTCTCCCTTCTGCTAACCCACAAACCGCTCAACCCTTCATCTCAAATACTTCGAACTTCTTCCTGGACCTGGCATTCCCCACGTTTCACACCCATACAACACCGCTGGTACACAATTTTTTCAACATACTTATCTTAACTTTCTGTGATAAATCCCCCCCCTTTATATTTCTCTCAGACAATCAAGCTCTCATTCTTTCCCCCTACTCTATGTTCTTCTCCATCTTTATCGCTCCACTTGCCAAATCCTCCTAATATCTAAAATCTTTACTTTTCCCATACTACCTACTTAACCTCTAGTCTCCCCCCTCTTTTCTCCCTCTCAAACACTACACTTTACTCTTACTGGTTTATTTTAAGCCCTTTTTGTCACACATTCTCTCAACTCCCTCACCAAATAGTAGCCTTCCGCGTTCTTCGCATAGGGAAGTATCATCCGCACAGTATCATGTTCATCCCCTTCTATCATTGCCATTCATCAATTCCACCCACCTCCTCCCTCACCATTCCTCTGGCACACACTCATAACAAATTTAAATAGCACGGACATTACACACCCCTGCCTCAATCCACACACCGTCCCAACCATCTCACTCTCCCTCCCTAATCTCAACACATTCTACCTATTCCTATAAAGGCTAATACTTTCTAATTACCCCCATTGTGCATTTTCCTCCACCCTCACAATTCACCCTCTTCATCTATATAAAATGCTTTTCTTAATTACACACCATACAACTTTCATTTTCATTCTTACTTTTCTCGCCAAGCATCGTTTAGTGTAAACATGGTCCACACTCTTCCTCCTAATTCATTGTTCTTCCCCATCTCCTCCCTCCGGTTAAACTCTTACTCTCCTCAATTCAGTATTCTTGCGTAAACTTTCCTACACACTTACAGACATATCTATATTCACATTCATCCTATCTTACTTATACAGGGGACACAACTCCTCCAATCTGTGGTACTCACTCTCCAAATTATTATTACGTATACGCCATTCCTCAACCTATACTCCCTTTGCGCCAACATTTTTCCATTTACACGCATCCAGACCTGCGGACTTCCCTTTTTTTCCCTTTATTCAAGGCCATAATAATCTCCTTTGATATTTCATCCTCCTCCCCCAAATTCATCCCCATCTCTACCTATTGCAATTTCCTCCCTCCCCACCCTTCATTAATTAATCACTAAAATACTCCCACTTTCCTCACCTGTCATCTTCTCCTATCACTCCCCATCTTCCTCCCTTAATCCTCTCCCACAACCCCTTTCCTCCTTCTTTTTTATTTACTCTTTCCAGACCATTTTTGCTTCCAGTTCAAAATTTTCCGTTCACTTTTCTATCACCATTCTCTTTGCTTTTCTTCGTCCTTCCACACACTCTTTGCCTTCACTTAACACTTCTATATTCCTCCAGCTTTCCTTCTCCTTACTTCCCCAACATTTTCACATAGCCTCCTTTTCCTTTCACCACTCCTTCCTCCTCCTGTTCCACCATTCACGTCTTTCCTTCTGCTTGCACCCCCTTTTTAACCTTCCAATACTTTTAAGCCTCTTCAATCATACCCTGTCTTTAATCTCATCACTCCCTCCAACTCCCAATTCCGTCTCTCCCTATCTCTACTCTCCGTAAACTCCTCTTACACTAACTCTCCTTTTTCACATTTATCATTCTACTTCTCCTCTTTTTTCTCCCTTTCCCATAATCTTATATCCAGATGTTGGATCTTTGTCCCTCTGTCAACTATCCTATTCTTCGATTGGCCTCTATCTTCCATTTACACACACATAAATAAGTACGCCATCCCCGTTTCTATCTTTCGCATGTATAACTTGTGATTTTCATTTTTTTTGAACAAGTATTCCTATCATCTCCTCATTTCACAACAATCTAAACTTTCTCCCATTAAATTCCATCCCTACAATGGTCCTATTAATTCTTCCACCCCTCCTTCCCTCCCTGCTTTCAAAATTCCCCCAATAGACAATTTTAATCATTTACCCAGCCCGAACACTTTCCAAACTCATTCCCTCTCCAAAATCTTTCTCTCTCCACCTCCCTCGCTCCATTCACTGGTGCATATGCGCATATAAAAACCCACATTCCCCCCATTAAATTTTTACCCACTTATCTCGAATCACTGGACACCACCCACTTATCAATCTTTCTCATAATATTCCACTTCCTGCCTCACTCTCTCATTCCCTGATATCATACTTGTAATTTTCAGTCACCTCCCTCTTTCTTCAACTTAGTTTCTGTTTCCTGCACATCCAACTTTTTCTTCCAACATAACACCACTTCCTCCCTTTCAATCTCGTTTACCCTCTCACGTTCATTACATCACCCTTATATTCCTTTCTTCCTCTTTTCCCCTTCTTCATTCTTTATCTCAGGCTGCACGCTTTGTGGGACTCCCAACCCTAGGCACTTCCCAACACCTAAGACCACCCCGCTACGAAATACGCACAATACATAACAAAAAGAAAGGGTTAAAAAAAAAATATTATAAAATAAAAAGGTTTAAACCTACACTCTTATCAATTTTTCCGTTAAAACCCTACTATCTATAAAGATCTCTATTTATTTATTTAAAATTCCTTAAAAACTCCCACATATACTTAATATATTTGCCCATTTAAGTTCCCTTTATTTTTTATATAAAGTATATTAAAACAAAAAAAAATATTATGAAATAATAAAAAAAAAAACATCTGTTTCAATAGATAGTGCGAGGCAGTTAGTGCGAAACATATGCATAAAAATTTCTGACAAATCTTAACAAATTCTTTGCCACTATCGGGCAACTACTTTAATGGAATCTTTGGTCAGTTTGACAAAATCTAAAATATTCCCTGTGTTCATTCGTCAATATATAATATTTATATATATATATATATTATATATATATTATATATATTATATATATATATATATAAGTATATATATTATATATATATATATATATATATTATAATATATTATAATATATCATAATATACCAACGGTTTGCCACATCTGGCATTATTCTACTTTGTATGGTAAAAAAAAAAAGTCACCTGTTGCGAAAATCAATTTTAACCAATAAATATAAAAAATTATTATAATTAAATTGTAAATTTTATATTTGTAGCTAAAGTCAATTCTTTCTCGTTTTTTGACTTGCAAATAATGCAATCACAGATTGTCCAAGAAAAGAATTGTGGACATATCTATTTCCGTGCAGGGCAATGAGGGTATTCAAATTATCTTGCCCTTGTATTCGAACAACGTTTTATCTTTTTAATCTAGCAAGGCATCTTTAGCTTCAACAATGCATTGTTAGATATTAAAATTTTAGCGAACATTAATATTTAAAATTGATTATTATTTTCCATAATGTACCTTAAAAGTAAGAGATCCTTTGGGTTAAAATCTTCATAGAATATCATTAATTAAAGTTAGATTTGTGTCTAGATGTTAAAAAATGGGATTTAGTTAAACAGTTAGGTCTTTTCTAAATGATTGTGGGAAATGAGGTTCTATAAATTTAAAGTGTTCAGGCTCGAAAATGGAGCTGATACTGATAATCCCTAAACAAAAACCTCTCCTTAGACCAAGATATTATTGTCACACACTTCATGCGCAGCAGCTTTTTTAAATACGAGTAGTAATTGGAAGCATTTATCGATCAACTCACAAACATCATACATTCCTGCAATTACTTTCATTATGAATTGGTCAACTGTTTTTAATCTTCTATTTAATTGTAGTTCACTCCACTTGTTTTAAGAATTCATGTTGATTTCTTGATTGAAATTTTATTATTAAAGAAAATCTTGCGTGGCAAAAAAGAGGTGAGCCAAAATAAAAAGTAGGATCAGTCAATAGTCTTTGCAAATCTCTTGCTTGATCTCTGTGTTCTCATTGTTTGCTTTTCATAATAACTATTTAAAATAGTCTAACAATGGCTCTTATGTTTCCACCATGTTTACAGTTTTGGATGTTAAAATTTCTCTTGTTTAAACAGTTTTTGGAATGGTTTCCCAATAATTCATCTATACCGAGGAATCTTAGGGAGATTGTGGAAAAAAAGGTTGGAATGAGTGATTATTTTCTAAGATTCAATTCTGGATATATCTGCTGTCTTTAATTATTTATATATATTTATTATATATTATATATCTATTATATCTATATATATGTAAAATACACCTTTATATATCTACTAATACATGTTTTATTATTAATATATGTAAACCTAGGCAATTACGCTAATTGCCCAAACTAGTATATTTTAACCTCTTTCTGTATGCCTTGCAAGATGTATGAATTTCTTTTATAAATTTCTTTTATAGAAATTTAAAAAAAACTGCCTTCATGAAACTTTTTTGTCTTTAAATTTCTTATTTACTGATAATATATTGTTCTGTTTATTAATAGAATTTTAAATTTGCATTCAACTTATTATCATATATTTACGCTTAATGAAGGAGGAGAGGTCGCTCCATCGCTCTATACTAGTCTGATATATTTTTATATATATATATATAATTATTATATATATATTTATATATTATATATTATATATAATATATTATTATTATATTATATATTTATTATATAATATTATATTATGTTATTATTTGGTTATGTATTACATATAGTATAAGGATATCTATCTACCTTTGTGTGGTATATTATATATATCTTATTATATATATTATATATTCTATTACTTATATAAGGGGTTTACGATTTTATTTTTCGGTAATTGGATAGCATTTTGTTAATTTGAGTTGCCAGATAGCGTAATAATTTTTTATTTTGGCATTAAATTTACATACTACTTGCATTAGTAAATATATATACGAAGTTATTAAAAATATGTAAGTGGCTGGTAATCAGAAATAAATAAATAAATAGGATTTATTTAAAAAATTGA